>CAUYQU010062423.1:0-13817 GCA_963574635.1 Cheracebus regulus | reverse complement strand
GTAAATATTTTTAAACAATTGATGATTTTAAATCACCTACTGGGAAACATGGTCTTATAACTTAATTAAATGTTTTAATTTCACTTTATTAAATTTTAGCCTAAACTTAAAGGGATTAAATACCCCAATCAAAACGTACACTTAGACAAACTGAATAAAAAGTTAAAACCCATTGGTACTCTGTATTCAGACCTTTCTTATAGGCAAGGACACACAAATACTTAACATAAAGGGATGGAGGTAGATCTACCAACCTAATGGAAAGGAAAAAAAAAAAAACAGATTTGAACTCAGACCTGGAACAAGTAAATTTAATAAATATTTACAGAACCTACCACCCATATCCACAAAACATATATTTTTTCCAATATTATATCATACCTATTCTAAAAGTGATCACATAATAGGAAATAAATCACTTTTTAGTAATTGCATAAGCATTTCACAGATTTAAATGAAATCCTGAGCAATAGAGGAAGATTCTCGATCTCCCTCCTTCTCTTTCTTTCTTTTTTCTCTTTTGTTCTACTTCTTTCTTTCTCTTAAAAAAAAAAACTTCCCCTCTCTCTTTCTCCTTCTTTAAAAAAAAAAAAACTAAAAAAAAAAGAAAGAAAGAAAGTTAAACAGGTTCTAACACTCCTTCTCCATAAAGTAATAAACA
This sequence comes from Cheracebus regulus, assembly GCA_963574635.1. Taxonomy (NCBI): domain Eukaryota; kingdom Metazoa; phylum Chordata; class Mammalia; order Primates; family Pitheciidae; genus Cheracebus; species Cheracebus regulus. The sequence continues at coordinate 13,156 of CAUYQU010062423.1, read as the reverse complement.
CCGAGGCATACAGTTGGAAAACAGAAGTGCTTATCTTGTGTTGACTGCTATAGCCCAAGCAGTGGGTCCTTTGTCTTTTGTACTTTTTTACTTCAGAAAATATAAACTGCTCTTTTAATTCCAAAAATGATGCTGTTGATTTGGAATGGCTATGTCTGGCTAACTGCTCTGCTTCTGTATTTCTCTTCACAAAGCATTCTGCCTTCTATTTGATTGAGTGCCTAAATTTGCAAAGCACTGTAATTGGCATGGCAGATTAGGCAGCAGGTGGAGGTGGGTGGGTGATACACTGTGTATCTCTCCAGGTAGCTTTAAATAACAAAAAAAAAAAAAACAATGCTTTAAGTTTCTGCTAACAGAAAGCATTCCAAAGAGGACACTCCCTGAATGTCACCAATTTAGCTTCAGATGGGCCTTGAATGTGAATATGATGAGATGTCTCATGGTTTCCTCTGTCCAAACAAACATATGTTACTTCTGTGTTTGGCATGATAGAGATTCCCTTTTCAGATTTACTGAGACTTTATCCCCTTCTCTTGAAAAGGAGCTTAAAAGAACCATAATATTTCCTAATTTAAGACGTTTGCACCCAGATCCATCAAATTAATATGTCCCTCAAAGGGAAAAGTATTTAAATATTTCATATTGCTTTATAATCACCACACATCACTCTGAAGTCGTCGTGAAGACAGGAGTCAGCAGCTTTCGGCTGACTGACACTTGAAACCATCTGCATCCCCAGCTTCCCCACATTGCTATCCTCAAGACAAGTTCTAGTTTCCTGGTCAGAGGCGACAAATTCTTCTTTATATTCCAATATCCCTCCCGCACAGTCCACATGTTTTCCAAATGCCTTCTGTCAAATGCAGACATTATTGGCATGGCTAATCAAGTGGGGTGGGAAAGGGCAGCAAGCATCCCAACTCTCATGCCTAGGTACTGGGAGTGTGCACATCAGTTCCACCTACTGCTTAATAATAGGCTTTGGGATGCCCCACACCTCAGGCCTTACTCCCACTCTCTCCATCTTGAGTTCACTGCTTCAAAAGGGAAATCTATTTGTGCTTCACTAATTCCTCCCTCCTCCTCTTCAAACATCTTCCCTCCCTCAGATATATCTGTTTGTGACAATGGCCTCAAATCATTCTTTTATTCCCATTTATTTTTGAAGGAAGTGCTGTATTGTAAAACACATGAGTATTTATTACGAAAGAATAAACACTTAAGGAATTCTAAGTATTATTCACAAAGAAGCATAACTGTGTGATAAAAATTTAACTTATTTGAGAATTCACTGTTTAATTGGCTGGGACTGACATTTATTCTCCAAATGTCCCCATCTTCTATAGTCCCAGCTTATAAGTGACCATCAGCAGAACTTTCAGAGGAATAATCATTAAGCTAACCCTGCTCCTGTTGTTAAAAAAAAAAATTAAACAAATAAATGGAAATAATTATTTCTGTCCTAGGAAATTAAAGAATGAAATGTTTCAGTTCCACACATCTTCAATATTAAATTCATCCTAAAGGAGTGTAATACTATATGTATATAAATCCGTTGTGGTAATAAAGCTCTAACTGTTCATAGAAACTAAAATATTATAACTTTTTTACAGTTATTCTAACAAAAGAGCCAGAGTAGGTAAGAACCCACCATTCATTTGTGCATTTGACAATTTCTGTAAAGTCACAGATGATGCTTTTAGTTACTGTTTTTATGAAAGCATAGGAAAATGAAAAAAGAAGAACCTACTCCTGAAGACGACATACATTTGGAGGCCTACTATGCATTGTAAACAAGGTTTTACATATATTACATATGCACATATGTTATAAATGACATGTAAAACATATGCTACATATATATTCCATAAATTTTACCTATGTTAACCTTATTTAATAAGAAGCTTGAAAGGTATATGATTCACATTTACAGATAGGGCACTGAGCCCAGGAAGCTTAAGCACCCTACTAACAGTCACACATATAGGAGTGGCTGAACTATGCTCTCTGACCCTGTTATATCTCTTCTGTAGCCCTCATGTTTTTCCCTACATTGTGGAAAAGGTTATGATTTCCTAGGAAATGTATCTACAGGAAATCAGTGAAACATATGTTCTGCCAAAGTCATTTTATTAGAATGCTGGCCAAAGCCTGAAGTGACTCAGGCTCTGTGAATGTTGAACAGACTTTAGGTCTCTGCCAAATGTAGCTGAATTAGAAACAAACTAAATAACTGCAAACAAAGGAGGAAAAACACTCACGTGTTTTTAGGGTGTGAAGTAGCTTCTAATAGCTCTAAGAATGCATTCACATCACTAAACGTCAGGTTTTGTAATTTTACAAAATATTTATAAAAGAAGTGGCCTCAATTCCAAACAAAAGGAGGAACATTGCCATTGCTAGATGCACTTAAATATGTTCCAAGATTGTGTTATTCCTTGTAAAAGAGAAGCATGGCAGCCTGTGCAGTATCCTGGGTGTTTACCCACACTATGTTGGGAACGGGGTGACTTTAACTACATGTGAATATCTATAAACCATCTTCCCCCAAATAATAAGCAGGAAGGCTGATTCAGTATTTCTGCCAAATTAGAATAACCATCAATAACAAAATGTCAGGCATTACAGAAAAACTCCAAAAGAAAAATATCATACAACATAGTCACTGCTGAAGCCATGAAGAGGACAACCACAATCAATGCAAAGAGATAATTAAGCATTCTTTCGAATCATCGTTAATGACAGAAAACACATCCTAGCTTCATTAGTAAACCTCAAGGTGCAGTCCAACTAATGGAACCCACTAGCAGCCTCAATAACATTCCATTTCTGAGAGCTTTTGTGGCAAAAGGGGCTTTAGGGGAGAGGAAGGGGGAGAAATGCTTAATCAATTTCCTTTAAAGTTCCTTGCTGCTTAAAGAATAATAAATCAGTCTTTCATGTGTTGCTTAAGAGTCTAAGACAATGGAAGTAAAGGGAAAAAATACGCAAAGATGCAATTGCATTGTCGACTTAAAACAGCAGATTAATAAAGCAAACTAAACCATTGCACCTTTTTACCCAAATGCATGAAAACGTCAGAGCTAATCAAGTGTCATATTGTCAAGCTCAATCATATACAATCCTATCCTTACCACATAAGCAACTTTCTTCCTTTCCTCTTATTTCAAACATTTACTTTGAAGTTAAAAAATGTATAAGATCATTTTGAAGGCTGCCGAACGTATGGGCCTTTTGACAGAAGGACATTTGTAAAAGGAGAAAAAGGCTTGTGGCACAATGAAGGGGAAATAACTGACTCACGATCTCTTGCTGAGATAGCAGTTAAATAAAGCAAAAGTGGTGCTCAGCCAAATGTCATTCCAACCAGATAACATGCCATTACCTGATAACATGTAGTTCCAAACCTGGGCTTTCTCCTACATACTTCAGAAGAATAAGACTTTTAAAGTCACAGTAAACTTAGTTTCGATTAGAAGAACTTCTATTACATCTCTGGTACATTTCCCTTCTGAATCATCCAAAAAGATGTAAACCTAATACAAATTCATCTTACATTATGGTCTTCTGGAAAAGATTTGAAAAATATGACAATCTCAGTATCTCATGAAATATAAATAAGCCCTAACAACAGACAGAGTATGACAAAACAGAAAGCTTCAGACATAAAGTCAACGGAAGGATAGGAATTCATCATGGTCATACATTAATTAGTTTTACTAACTTAAATGTTCTTTGAAAATATTTATGGTCTGGGTTGAAATAGATCTGTCCTATTCACCTATCAAAAAGAGATGAACATCTTCTTGCTTTTTAGTCTCCCATGGATTCAGACTTACACATATTTAGTGAATAAGAGGCATTGCAAAAGGACTTTATCTAATATATAAAATGTTCTGAAATGCCCAGTATCTAGCAAGGCTACATAGCTCAGAAATATGATCTGATATTTAGCAAACATAAAACAATAAAACATATGGTCTATGAAATTTCTTCCATAAATTTTGAAACAAAAGCTTTTAAAGAAAATAGCTTTAATAAACTCCCTAAAGTCACTTTTTATGTGATTCAGAAAATTGTGAAAAATAGCCCTAATGTAGCTGACTTCATTTGGTTCCAGAATTAATTTTAAATTAAAGTGTTTGATCAGGTATGGAATAAGCTCTCATTCAACTTCTCAGTCCCAATTAAAGTTACTTGAACCTAAAAATATGAAGCAAAGAATTTACCTTTGGTTTCAAATTGTATTCAAATACTATTAGATTTAAAACTCATAGTAAAGTTTGCATAATTGTGTATTTGTTTTCTATTGCTATAATACAAATTCCCACAAATTTAGCAGATTTTAGCAATATCCACTTCTTATCTCACAGTTTCAGATGACTGGAGCAGTCATGATAGGGTTCTTTGCTCAGGGTCTTAAAGCTGGAATTCAGATGTTGACTGGAGCTGCATTCTCATCTAGAGCTCAGGATTCTCTTCCAAACATATTCAGATTGTTGCCAGAATTTGGTTCCTTACAGTTACAGGATAGGGGTTCCTGTTTTCTCGCTGGCTGTCAACTAAAGGCCACCCAATATTCCCTGCCACATGGCCCTCTCCACAACGTTGAAGCTGGCCCCTCCAAGGCCAGAAGAAGAATCGCCTGCACTTTGAATCTCTTTACATCTTTTAAGGGCTCACCTGATTAGAGAAAACCCAGCCCAATAATCTTTCTTTTGGTTAACTCAAAGTCAATTGATTAAAGACCTTGTGATTATACAGACTGGGTACACAGGAGAAGGGAATGGTAGAATTCTGTAACTGTAGATGCCTTTATAAAAATAACACTACCATAAAATGCTACTATATTTTATAAAAGGTTAGACTATTTTTGTTTTTTGAAACAACAGAGTTATTTCAATAGAATTTACTTGCATACATAACTAGTATAAAATGTTACACTCCATTACCAAAAGCCATTGGATATCATGTAATTTGGTCAAGTTCAGAAGCATTCGGGCTGTGAAAATATTTTCTTGCTCTCCCAAATGTAAGCACACTATGCAACCAGATAAAAAAGAAATTACTTTTGGTTAGGTCAGCTCCTCCCTCCCCTGCCTAACTCGCCCCAAGGTCTAAGGGTATGCACACAAAACATCCAGATCCTGTGTCAGGCTGGAAGACATTGAGTCCACCATGGAATGGAAACTGAAATTCATAATGCTCTGCTAGATAAGGTGCCCACGTGTCAGCTGCTGTCTCTCACAGTATCCTGAGCACTACAGTGGCAACTCTCTTCCACAACTTCTCTATACTTTCCTGGTCTATTGAACTGGGTTACTGACACATTTTTGCAGTACGATCTGTGGCTTATCTTTGAATAAAATCATTGTTATGAGTCTCTTACCACTTGCCTTAGATTTGGACAGGCCCTTCCATGGGGAGCTGCACACTCTCTTCCATGTCCCTGGCTCCTGTCCCCATTTTGTTCCTTGGAGTTAGAATAACAAGAACCTCACTTCAATTTTCACCTCAGCTGTGGCTCACACTTGTAATCCCAGCACTTTGGGATTCTGAAGTGGAAGGGTCACATGAGATGAGCTCAGGAATTCAAGACCAGCCTAGGCAACATAGCGAGACCCTGTTTCAACAACAACAAAAAAAGTTTGTTTGCTTTTAATTAGCCAGGTGCAGTGGCATGCACCTGTGGTTCCAGCTACTCAGGAGGCTGAAGTGGGAGGATCACTTGAGCCCAGGAGATCGAGGTTACAGTGAGCCATGATAGCACCACTGCACTCCAGCCTGTGTGATAGAGCAAGGCCCTGTTTCAAAAAAAAAAAAAAAAAAAAATCACCAGCTACCTGAATTTCTGTTATCTTGCTCTTCCTTTAGAAATGAGCCTTTTTGGGTAAAAATACCAATCAGAATAGCAAAAGTAGCAGTGATTTATTTAGTGCCAACCATATGCAAGGTACTCAGCTGCATATTTTACATTCATATAAGACTTTTCAACAACTTTTGAATAAATGATTATCTTCAGGTTACTCATAAGAAACTGCAGCTCAAGGAGATTATGTAACTAGCACTAGATCACATACCTGATAGACATAAAGGATAGAATTCAAACCTCAGCCGAGCTACTCCCAAACCTCAAGTTCTTTCCTTTTTAATTAGGACAGAATATTATTTGTCACCCAAACTAGGTCACTTTTGAGACAAGAAGAGGGTCTTATAAATAATTGTAATTGATTATTATGATAACAATCAAAATTAATAACAATTGGCATAAATCAAACCTCTTCCAGGTACATCAAAGGGTATAATTTTCTTAATTGTAGCTATAACACCCTGAATACCCCAGGCCCTGTTTCTACAGTAAGAGACCTTTTAGTGACCAATCCAACAACTGGAAAGACTCTCTCAAGTGGGTCTCACCTTTCTCCCCCTCCCCCCGATCAATAACGCACAGGTCACAGCATGCTTCAAGGCTATGCTTATGAAGCTATTTCCTGTTAGTCTAAAAAAATGACATGAATTTGAATTTAGTTGTAAAGCTTCATAAGTCATTTGTACATTCTTCAATTTGTTTACCTATAGCTCCTCTTCCCCAATCACTAGCAAGATTTCTCCATTGCATCCTAGAGACCAAGGAAGCTTCAGAATAACTGAGGTTTTCTCTATTAAATCTAGACACACAGTTTCTAGCACGATGACAATCCCAGAAGAAGTTTTCAAAATGTTTAGGGATTGTGATAACGGTAGTCACATAGATAAATATAATATCTTTGTGTGGATAAAGACACGTACATGTAGACAGTTTTACATAGGCTCTCTCACACCTAGATGCATACAGAGCATAAATGTTTCTACATTTCAAGAATCCTTCATTATTACATAAAAGTCTGATAAGTTGAGGCTATGGTACAACATTGCACATGGCTCAGTATGCAGTGAGAACAATTTGTATTCTCTAATACAAATAACAGATTTTAAGTAACATGACATCCCTAAGAGTACAGGTTCTGCAAATCCTATAGTAATATACACAATTAATTTCAGTTTCCTTTTGTATAAGTGATTTTTCAAAGGTATTCTATACATTTTTTAGTACTTTGAGATTCTCTTTTAGAAAGAGTTATGTAGATTTTTAAGCTAGGGAAATGCAATTTTAAGAGATGATCCTTTATCTGTGCTTCCTAGAAATACTTAATTTCACATTCCTAAAACATTTCACTTCCCCAGGACTCTCATTCAATGCTCTGCATTTCTCAAATCCCTGAGGGAGCAACTATAGATTACCTTGAGATATTTCTTATTGATCTATCCTTGCCTTCCATAGAAGACAAGAACACAGTGATTGAACTGCCTTTATAAATTCTAGCATTAAAATATGAGCCTTCCATATAATTTTCCATCTTATTATTGTGGTTAAGCAGTAGTTAAGATTTTCCCATAGGAAAAAGTCTATATTCAAATAACCATGGGAGACATTATACTTTCCATTTCTCCTCTCAGTACTTATTATCATCTTAGATCTTTAGAGAAGTTTGGCAATAAAGAACCCAAAAGAATTTGACTATAAAATCATTTTCCCAAAAACATCTTCAAGGATCTGACTGGACCGCAATTACATGGAATACACTTTGGGAAATATTCTTTTAAATGACAGAAAAATCTTGAGACCAGTTTAATGTGTGGTCATGTCTCCCACTACAGACAAAGGAAAATTAAGACACAGAAATGCAGATACATGTAAAACTGAAACAGCTTCTCCTACCTAAATCCTAAAGAAGGAGGCTGGGTCATAAACTGTATATTGAGCAAGGAGCAAGTCATAGCACTGGAAAGTCTTTTAAGGTGAGGTCTGAGTAATCCCATAACTAGAGGTATTTCCCAGCTCCCCTGGGACTGGCATCTACAACAAGAACACTTTAATACCAATTGCCCACTCCCTGGAAGTAGAGGTAGAACCAGAAACCCTGCGTGGATCTTTAAAAGGAGTAATTCAGCAAAGAGGCCAGGGTAAGCTTCACGGTCAACATCAGAGCAGTGTCAATGTCAGGGCAGAGGGCAAGGTGAAGTTTTTTTTTATCGTAATGCTCAAAGGGAAGTTTCATGTTGACCAGCGGTGATACTGATGAAGCACACAGGTTGGTGAAGGACAACTGATGGGGCCAAAGCTTCCAGGTGTCTCTGAGCAAACACCTGCAGGAAGAACCTCAGCCAGAAAACCTACTAGCTAGAAGGTGACAGTTCCCAGGGCCAAGGGGAAATCAGGAGTCATCAGTAAGACGGATGAGAAGCCACTGCTTAACACGATTTGTCATTTGGGGAAAAGCTATGTTCATGGTACTGAGTCTGTCTGCAGCAGAAGGAAATCAATATCCTCCTCTTTCTCCTTTCCAGAGTCCACCTAGAAAAGCTTATCAAAAAATTGTGTGCCTGGAACTTGTGGCCCCTTTCACAGGGTTTGAATGGGCTTTCCAATGGTGGTCCCACCTCTCATTTAAAGGATGATGCCTAGAGCAGGACTTCTCAATCTCAACGTCACTGGCATTTTGGGCCAGATGAGTAAATATTTGCAGGACGGCTATCCTGCATTGTAGGATGTTGAGCTATGTCTCTCTTTTCTATCCATTAGATGTTAGTAGTACCCTTTCAACTGTGACTACAGAAAAGAGCTGTGGACATTGCCAGATGTTTTCTGAGTAGTAAATTCACCCCAGTTGAGACTAGAGAGAGGCTATGAAACTCTTAGCAATTCACATGAAAATAAAAAATAGACTGTATTTATAACAATAACCATTAGCAGGAGGTTTGAGGTTGAGGTTAATGGAGCAGTGGTGGGAATCCGAAATCCTCTTCCACATTCACCTACCATATCCCAAAAGTTGGTTACATTTAGGGGAGTTTTATACAATATCTATTACGTTTTATATTATTAATTGTGCATTTTTTTGGCCACATTTCAGTTATCTATTGCCTAAGCTAATTTTTTTCCTCAGTGAGGTTGTCAATTTTTGTGTGAGTGGTATTAGGTAAGTAGGTTCATCTGCCATAGGCTGAGTTGGCCTGAAGCAAATCCATTGAATGGGATACACATGTATGTCCTAGAGTGTTCTAGTGGTTATAATTTGTGGAGGGAAATATATATTGTTCATGGTCATCTATGCTAGAGGGTAAACGTTTGGTAAGAGGTGTGAATTAACCACAATTGCAGAGTGTAATGAGATTTGTTGTTTCAGTAAATTCATGGGGAGAAAAGACTCCAGAAGCTATTTTTAGATAGAATCAGCAGGTGTAAATTTGTTAAGTTGGAAGGATGTTTTATATCTGCCACTACAAATGCAGATTTAGGATGGGATCAAATGAGAGGCCAGCAGCTAACACACGGATGGAATTCAAAAATAGCTGACTGGTATCCCAAGATGCAGGCAGAATACATAACAGTTAGGCTTGAATTTCACTTTTCTGATTATTTGTTCTGTAGTGTTCATGTGTGTGTGTGTGTGTGTCTGTGTGTGTGTATCTATGTGAGTCTAAATAAATACATATATATAATAGACATATATATAAAAGACAACAAGTATATATGCATGTATTTTCTAAATATCTGCTAATATACCCTGACACATGTCAATAACAAAACTATCTGAAATTTATAGCCTTTTATTCTGAAAATTCTAGCATTATAAATTTCAAAAATCACTGGATCTAGATGATGGATATGTGGGATCATTGCACTGTTTCATAACCATTTTTTATTAGTTTGAAATTTCCATGGTACAAATAACTTTTTTAAGTCAATTGACACTGTTTTCTGCAAAACTAGGTGATATGGTTTGGCTCTGTGTCCCCAGCCTAATCTCATTTAGAATTGTAATCCCCAATCACAATTCTAGTGAGGGGCCTGGTGGGAGGTGATTGGATCATGGGATGGACTTCCCCCTTACTGTTCTATGATAGTTAGTGAGTTCTCACCAGATCTGATTGTTTGAAAGTGTGTGGCACTTCCTGCTTCTTTAGCTCTCACTCCCATGCTCTTTCTCTCTCTGTCTCTAATACAACAGCCATGTAAGATGTGCCTTGCTTCCTCTTCACCTTCCACCGTGATTATAAGCTTCCTGAAGCTTCCTCAGCCATGCAGAACTGTGAGTCAATTAAACCTGCTTTCTTTGTAAATTATCTGGACTCAGGTAGTTCTTTATAGCAGTGTGAGAATGGAGTAATACACTAGGTATTCTATTTGGCAGCATGTAACAGTTACACTGTTTAAGCAGAAAGGGACATATGTTTTGCAAGGCCGAAGTCAGATTCCTAGTTGAAACTTGCAAAATCAATGCAAAGTTTCCATGACATTATAATACTTAGTTATTCAAACTATGTTTTAGATCACAGTTACAAACTTTTAAAGAAATTGTACTTCTCTTGAATGCAATTTGGATTTGAGCCCTTCATTTTATTAAAATGCAAAGTAACTATGCCATCTTGTTCTTTATGAAAATTCAATTGGATTGAAAATCAACTAGAGAATATTTCCTCTGAGTTTAAGGTGATTTAGCAAGCCACAAATGTATGCAGATTATGAGGGAAGAAATTAGACAAAATAATAATGGCAGCTATAATTTGCTCATCACTTGAGGGTTTACAAATAACTTTTATGTACATAATCTTACTTTTTTCATCCAATGTTCTGCCTCCTGCCACCTGACCTTCCAACCTGCCAAATAAGATTTTACTGGTTTATGAGTAGAATCAGGAGAAACTACTTAAATATTTAATGGTGAACTACATCTACCAATATATAGATTTTCTTTGTCCCTAGACTATGTAATTCATATGAAAAATGTGTATATATGACTTAACATTTCCTGACCTTCAAACACTCCTATCCCACATTCAAGCAATCAAGTCATAGTTTAGAACAAAAAAAGAGAACTGCTGTTTGGGATCCTGTATAAAGGACTGGCAGTTTGATCTTAACCTGTCTCACATGGAATTCACATGTCGCTTAACTATAAAATGATGCAATTAGACCACAGTAGGGAAGTGACGTTCTACACATTTATAGCCTCCTGTCCAGCTTCTTGCCTTGAAAGTTATTTGAAGGAGCTATACTAAATCCAACTATAGTGCTCAGACATGGGTCTGCAGGTTGTGAATTCTGTACACTGCCCTCTCTCCTCATGTTCATAAGATGACCTGCTCATGGTGCCCTTCAAGTCCCCTAATGCTCCTTCCTGGATTATTAATTGTAATTAACTATCAGGCATTTTTATATTATAAGAAAGAGTTCAAAATAAGTGGAAAACCTCATGTATTTCACTGATTGACTAAATCTTCCAAATGATATGTTATCAGATTAATTTTGAGAGGCAACCCACTTATTGAAATAAAAAAATTTGTCTCCACTGTTCTATATTATTATTGATTAAATTAAATTCAAGAAGCTTAACAACAAGGAAAACATTAGCCAATATTAGAGTATTTTCCATACGATTAAAAGCATACTTAATGGTACCATAAAAAGTGTCCTTGCCGTGAGCCAACCAACCATATGCATTAGATGAAATTCCAGAAGATTAACAATTGATTTTCCAAGCACAAATTGTGTAGGTAAGTTGCAACTCCAAAAACAATCAGTACTTTAAGGCAAGGACAATAATTAACAACCCAACTTATTTAAAATTGTACAAAAGTAAAAAATAAATCTGGTTCAAATTCTTGAGAAAGAGACCCAGAGTAACAAGTTAACAATACAATTGCTAAGGAAATATAAATTGTTTAAGAAACAGAAATAATGCAAGAAGGAACTAGACTCAACAGACTGATCTCAGGTTTCCATTGTACAAGCAGGATAACAAATCAATGAGGGTCTGTCAATTAAATTGCCATATTGAGCACTGCCACACATAATTACATCATACATGCAACAGATGTGACTTTTCTCCAGGAAAACAGGAAGGTAACAAAGAAATGCACTGGTTTAAATGCACAGTCTTGAAAACAAGGCTACATACCCAACTCGTAATGAAGACAGGTATAAAGTAAACAGAAGTTTGCCTAATGAAATTCTAACCACTTGCAAATGTAATCTTTTACTTTTTAAATTTTATATTCTCATATTCTATTTTGGGATGTTTGAAATTTGCATTTAGGAGTGTCACATAAAGACATAATTTAGACTGAAGAGGATGGCTAATGTTTCCTTCAAGTGTCAGCTTATTTAAAACAAGCAATAAAAATTCTGACTTGCAGAATCACACTGACCCACAGAACACCTTTAGTGTTTGGCGAAGAAATTCATGCAAAGCAGATAGAGAACGGGTTTCTATGGACTAGATTGTACAGTAACACCCCTGCTGTCCTGAAGGATGAATCAATGCATGCAGAAGACTGTCTTGAGAAAGAAAGTTTGTGGAAGGAGCTTTATTATCTCTCTGGGGGTCTTTGATGGTCAGCATCCTCTGCCTGGCAACCCACAAGGAAGTGAGACGGACAGCCAGAGGTCCCTGATCAGAGACCTGGGCTTTCTCCTTCCCAGCAAAACCGTGCTTCTCTTCCATTCTCAAATACACTTTGAGCTCCAAAAGAGGCTTAAATAATCCTTTACAAAATGCTAAGTAGGTTTCCTAAAAGAGTAGAAAACAGGACCAAGAGCTGTAATCTTATTTAATTAACTAGTTCCCTTAACCACACAAAGGCATCAGAAAATGTAACATCTCCATCCAGGACTTTGAAGGAAACTTTCTTCGTGGGAATTTTCTTGTTCCCTAACTCTATTTCCCTAAGCAGACCCTTCCCTTTCTTTCCCAAAGCAGCACTTTGATCCTCTCTCTTTTTGGAGAGCTCACTTTTCCCCAACTCTCCTCTTATGTCCAGGAAAATCCTACCTTTCCCATGTAAGAAAGAAGTCTATTGATGTTGTGATGTGGCAAGGAAAATGGCTTCAGCCAGGCTAAAATGTAATGGCTTCTCAGGCTCACAGGCTACGTGATAAGGCATTACGATTAATCAGACCAACGCCAGGTGCAGACACCAGCCTCATTTCAATGGAATTCAAGAACTCGCTGCTCAGGGTCACACGGACCCTGAGAAGAAACCCCCTTGTCTCTAGCTGCTGGCCTTGGCTTCTGAACAAACTGCTTGCTTACTGATATTTGGAGTTTTC
>CAUYQU010062422.1:0-24315 GCA_963574635.1 Cheracebus regulus | reverse complement strand
TTTTTTCCCAAGTACTAATTGTCTTTCTTTTTTTGCCATTGAAAAAATATTTTTTTCATTATATTCTCACAAGGGCTATCAAAATGTAAGTCTTATTTTCCCTTTCCTTTAGGAGGAGTAATGTATGGTAAACTACTTGGTAAGCTTTTCATGAAGGGATTACAATGATTTCATTCATCAGGATATAAATGAATTTTTGAAGAGATAAATAAAATCGTAATTTTTTCTTCCTTAGTTGTTGTGTTTGAATCAATTCATATTTAATCTCATTCTGTTAAAACAGTCTAACCAGTCCTCATAATTCATAAGATGAGAGAATATTAAGAGTTAGATGAAAACTTAGAAGTCACTTGGTTCAACATTCTAATGGCCAGCCAACCAAGACATACACATAGATTTCAAATGATAAAAAATACATTTCCGAGAGAAATGTGGGTTGCCCAGCCAAACCTGACCCTGAGCCATATTGCACTGTTATCCCAGTGCATGGGGACACCAGATTTTTTGCTTGGCTGACTAAAACTGTAATGTGTACAGGAAAGTACATCTTTGAAAATATCTGTTACCTAAACGCGTGACATGGCTGGGTTGTTTGTCTTCCCTGTGAAGTAGCTACCTCTCTTTTATAGGGAGTACCTGTAGTCCACATCCTACCTCTGCAACAGGAAAAGGGCCTCAGGGAAGCAAACTGGAATTTTCAGGCTTCTAGGAGGAGAAAAATCAAAGCTGAGATCACTTCCATATTTCTTCCTTTCTGCAGCAATGCCCAGTTGTAGAAGCAAAGAGAAGTAGGCAGCACAAAAATGGACCAGATCCACATGGCCTAGAACTATAATCACGTATTCTCCATCTAGATAAGGCTGCTGCTTACAAGACCTCACCCACGTGTTCACAGACTCCCAGCTCCAGGAGTAAATAGTTCTGGAAAATCTACGTGTAATGTATAAGTTCCTTTCCCAATCTTTGCAGATAATCAGAGACTACTGGGTGTCAACTAGAAAGCAGCTCGGTGTCTCTCTTCCTGTCTTCCACCTTGAGCCGAGTATGGAATAGAAGAAGGAAGGAATATCAGTTTCTGTTTGGTAAAATCAGTGAATTTCCTAAATCCCTTCAGACTTAATTGCAGCCTTGTCTCTCCCTCCCTAGGGATGGCACAGTCCACTCTAGCCCCTCATTCATATACTCAGAGTCACTCTTCTGGCTCTGGTGAGGGCATCCTGTGATGTGATGCCTAGAAGGTCTAGAAGAATGTTCTACAGCACTTTTCCAGCCCTATCCAATAGAATTCCTGGGTGAGAACTTGGAGGCACTGGATAGTACCTTTAAGTGAAGAGATAAAATTAATAAATTATTTTGCAAATTAGTGTTTATATTTATTTATTGAACATCTATAAAGAGTAAAATTTGTGTAGAAAAGAATAAAACCCAGAATGGTCTGAAATACATGGAAAAGGTTAAAGGAGAAATGAGTTTTCTTTATTAGCTACCTCTGTTTCAGAAGACTAGAATGGAAAGTTCACTGCTGTGGGAAGGTAAGAAATATTAATTGATCATGAGGATGTAGAATTCTTTGACTTCCATCACATACTTAGAAAGAACAGAAAATCTACCATATGTGAAAGGACAGCAGGATAAAATCTGAACATTTCAAAATGTAGACAACTTACCATACCAGGTGAACTTCATTTCAGAGAATGACAGAACCTGCTTCTCAATGTGAATAAAGACTGAGAAGTCATGAACAGAACAGTTGCCTTGAGCCTGGAAAATAGCCATTCTGACTACTGTGAGATGATATCTCACTGTAGTTTTAATTTTCACTTCTCTGATGCTTAGTGATGTGCATTTTTTCATATGTTTGTTGGTTGCTTGTATTTGTCTGATGCATAGTTTTCAAATATTTTCTCCCATTCTGTAGGTTGTCTGTTTACTCTGTTGATTATTTCTTTTGCTATGCAGAAGTTTTTAAGTTTCACTCCCATTTGTCAATTTTTGTTTTCGTTGTATTTGCTTTTGAGGTCTTAGTCATAGGAAAATATTGAGGAGAGTTTTTCCTGGTTTTCTTCTAGCATTTTTATAGTTTGACATCCTGTATTTAAGTCTGTAAAGCATCTTGCATTAATTTTTGCATGTGATGGGATGTAGGGTCCAGTTTCATTCTTCTTCATTTGGCCAGCTAGTTTTCCCAGCGCCATTTATTGCATAGGGTATCCTTCCCCTCATTGTTTATTTTGAAAACTTTGTAAAAGATCAATTGGTGTAGGTTTGTGGCTTTATTTCTGGGCTCTCTATTCTTATCCATTGATTCATGTGTCCATTTTTGTACCAGTACCATGCTGTTTGATTGCTATAGCCTTGTTGTATAGTTTGAAGTCAGGTAATGTGATACTTCTGGAATTATTCTTTTTGCTTTGGATTGCTTGGCTATTTGAGCTCTTTTTTGGTTTCATGAATTTTGTTTGTTTTTTTGTTTGAGACAGAGGTCTCTCTCTGTCATCTAGGCTAGAGTGTTGTGGCATGATCTCAGCTCACTACAACCTTTGCCTCTGGGTTCAAGCAATTCTCCCACCTCAGCCTCTTGAAGTATCTGGGACTATAGGTGCGTGCCACTATGCCTGGCTAATTTTTGTATTTTTTTTTTTTTGGTAGAGATAGGGTTTTACCATATTGGCTAGGCTGCTCTTGATCTCCTGACCTCAAGTAATCCTCCTGCCTCTGCCTCCCAAAATGCTGGTGCAGGTGTGAGCCACCGTGTCTAGCCCATAAGAATTTTATAATTTTTTTTCTAATTCTGTAAAAAAAAAAAAAAAAATTGGTAACTAAATAGGAATTGCATTGAATCTTTAGATTGCTTTGGTCAGAATGGTCTTTTTAAGCATATTCATTCTTCCAGTCCACAAGCATTGACTGTTTTCCCACTTGTTTGTGTGGTCTGTTATTTCTTTTATCAGTGTTTTGTAGTTCTCCCAGTAGAGATCTTTCACCTGCTTGGTTAAATGTATTCCTAAGTGTTTTGTTTATTTTTGTGTGTGTGGCTATTGTAAATGGGATTAAGTTCTTTATTTGATTCTCATCTTGAGCATTTTTGGTGTATAGTAATGCTACTGATTTATGTGTGCTGATGTTGTAACCTGAAACTTTACTGAACTTGTTTATAAAGTCTAGGAGTATTTTGGAGGAATCTTTAGGGGTTTCTAGATACAGGATTATGTCTTTGGTGAACAGAGATAATTTGACTTCCTCTTTTCCTGTTTGGATGGCTTTTATTTCTTTCTCCTGCCTGATTTGTCTGGCTAGGATTTCCAGTACTATGTTGAATAGGAGTGGTGAGAGTGGACATCCTTGTCTTTCTCCAGTTATTAGGGGGAATGTTTCCAACTTCTGCCTATTCAGTATGATGTTAGCTATGGGTTTGTCATAGATGGCTCTTATTATTTTGAGTTAATGTTCCTTTGATGCCTGATTGGTTGAAAGTGTGCATCATGCAAGGGATGTAAAATTTTATTAAATGCTTTTTTTGAATCTATTGGGATAATCATATGGTTTTTGTTTTTAATTGTGTTTAGATACTGAATAGCATTTTTTTGATTTGCATATGTTGAACCACTCTTGCATCCTAGGAATACGGCCAACTTGATCATGAGCAATTATCTTTTTGATGTGCTGCTGGATTCAGTCTGCTAGCATTTTGTTGAGAATTTTCACACCTATGTTCATCAGGGATATTGGCCTGTAGTTTTCTTTTTTTATTGTGTCCCTGCCAGATTTGGTATCAGGATGATACTGGTTTCATAGAATGAGTTAGGAATTCCTCCGCCTCAATTTTTTGGAATAGTTTTAGTAAGATTGGTACCAGCTCTTCTTTGCATGTCCGGTAGAAATCAGCTGTAAATCTGTCTGGTCCTGGGCTCTTTCAGATTAGTAGAATTTTTATTACTGATTCAGTTTCATAACTCATTATTGGTCTTTTCAGGAATTCAATTTCTTCCTTGTTCAATTTTAAGAAGTTGGGTGTTTCCAGGAATTTAACTATTTCCTCTAGGTTTTCTAGTTTGTGCATATAGAGATGCTCATAGTAGTCTCTGAAGATCTTTTGTATTTTTGTTGTATGAGTTGTAATGTCACCTTTGTCATTCCGATTGTGCTTATTTGGAGCTTTTTTTCTTGGTTAATCTAGCTAGTGGTCTATCAGTCATGTTTATCCATTCAAATAACCAACTTTTCATTTCATTGATACTTTGTATCTTTTTTTTTTTTTTTTTGGTCTCTATTTCATTTAGTTCTGCTCTGATTTAATTATTTCTTTCCTTCTTCTGGCTTTGGGTTTTGTTTCTTTAGGTGTGATATTAGGTTGTTAACTTGAGATATTTTCGAGGTGGGCATTTAGTGCTGTAAACTTTCCTCTTAATACTGCATTCGCTGTATTCTGGAAGTTTTGGCATGTTGTGTCTCTAATTTCATTAGTTTCATTTTTTTTTTATTTCTACCTTAATTTTATTGTTTACCCAAAATTGATTCAGTTTTTTAGTTTCCATGTATTTGTGTGGTTTTGAGAGTTCCTCTTGGCATTGATTTCTGCTTTTATTCTACTGTTGTCCAAGGAGATACTTGATATAATTTCATTTTTTAAAAAAATTATGGCGACTTGCTTTATGAATGAGCATGTGGTCAATCTTACAGAATGTTCTGTGCACAAATGAGAAGAATGTATATCCTATGGTTGTTGGATATTCTATAGACATCTATTAGGTTCATTTGGTCGAGTCCAATTTAAGTCCAAAGTTTCTTTGTTAGGTTTCTGCCTCAGTGATCTGTCTAGTGTTGACAGTGGGATGTTAAAGTCCTCCACTATTATAGTATGGCTGTGTGTTTCTTTGCTTAGGTCTAGTAGTATTTGTTTTATAAATCTGAGTACTCCAATGTTAGGTACATATATATTTAGGATAGTTAAGTCTTCTTAATTTGAATGCTTTATGATTATATGATGACCTTCTTTGTCTTTATTTTTTAACTGTTTTTAGTTTAGTATTTTATTTGATACAAGAATAGCAACTCCTGATCTTTTTTGTTTTCCATTTGTATAACAGACCTCTCTCTATCCCTTTACTTTGAGTCTGTGGGGGCTATTACATGTGAGATAGGTCTCTTTTAAAGGCCACAGAAATTTAGTTTCTTTCCAACAATTTGCCACTTTATGAGTTTCTTTTTTTGAGATGGATCTCACTTTGCTGCCCAGGAAGGAGTGCAGTGATGCAATCTTGGCTCACTGCGACCTCCACCTCCTGGGTTCAAGTGATTTTCCTGCCTCAGCTTCCCGAGTAGCTGGCATTACAGGCACCTGCCACCACATCCAGGTAATTTTTGTATTTTTAGTGGAGTAGTGGAGATGTAGTTTCATCACATTGTCCAGGCTAGCCTGGAACTCCTGACTGCAAATGATCTGCCCGCCTTGGCCTCCCAAAGTGCTGGGATTACAGGTGTGAGCCACCACACCTGGCCAGCTCTATGCCTTTTAAGTGGAGCTTTTAGGCTATTTACATTCAAGGTTAATATTGATGTGTGAGGTGTCGTTCCTATCGTAGTGTTTAGCTATTTGCTTTGTAGAGTCAAGTATGTATTTCTTTACGGGGTCTATGAGCTTTGTAATTACATGTGCTTTTATGGTAGCAAGTACCATCCATTTAGAATGCATTTGAATGTTTTTGTAGAGAATGTCCGGTGTTAATGAATTCCCTTAGCATTTCTCTGTCTGGGAAAAACTATTTCTCTTTCATTTATGAAGCTTAGTTGGGCAGAGTATGAAATTTTGACAGCCACTTTTTTTTTCTTTTATGTAGCTAAAAAGTAGGCCCCAATCACTTCTGATTTGTAAGATTTCCTTTGAGAAGTTTGCTGTTAGTCTGATGGGATTTCCTTTATATATAATTTGGCCCTTTTCTTAAGTTGCCTTTAAAATTTTTCCTTACACACGGACCGTGGAAAGCCTGATGACAGTGTGCCTTGCATGGTTATCTTGTATAGTATCTTGCAGAAGTTGTCCAAATTTCTTGTATCTGGATATCAATCTCTCTAGTAAGATTAGGAATTTTTTCCCCTGAATTATTCCCTCAAATATGTTTTCCAGGTTACTTTTTCTTCTTCTGACTCAGGAGTGCCCATAATCACAGGTTTGGTTGCTTTGCATAACCCCATAATTCTCAAAAGCTTTGTACATTTTAAAAAGTTCTTTTTTATTTTTGTCTGACTGGGTGAATTTGAAAGACCAAGATTCAAGCTCTGAAATTCTTTCTTCTGCTTGTCTAGTCTATCAGTAAAGCTTTCAATGTATTTGAAATTCCTTTAGTAAACTTTTCAATTACAGAAGTTCTATTTGTTTTTTTCTTAATGTAGTCATCTTGACTTTCATATTCTGCATTGTTTTTCTGGTTTCTTTGTATGGGACTTCAATTTTTTCTTGGATCTCATTGAGTTTCCTTGCAATCTATATTTTGAATTCTTCTCTGTCATTTCAAACATTTTAGACTGGCTAGGATCAATTGCTAGAAAACTAGTGCAATCCTTTAGAAGTGTGTAAATACTCTGAGTATGCTGGAATTCTTGCACTGATTCCTTGTCATCCAAGGGAGCTGTTGCTTCTTATTTTTGAATTTGCTATTGTTTGGATGAGGATTTAAAATTTTTGTATTCTTTTTTCTTTCCTTGATGGTATGACTGTGGTGTATGCTGTGTGTGATTGTTTGCCTTCATTTTTGTGTGCTTTCAGGGGGCCCAAGCTCTGTATGTGTTTCTTGCTTGTGGATAGTTTCTGAACAGATTTCTCAGATTCTGTTGTTGTAGTGATGTACTGGAAGTAAAAGCTGATACCTTAACCTTTGTTAGGGGCTGAGGGTACGGAATCCTCAGGAAGCTTATCTCATGTACTAAACCCTTCAGGCAGCAGGTTTTTATTTGGTGATGCAGTTTAGGATGCTGTCCAGTAGACGGTGCTTAAGAGTAAGCGCCGGCAGGTAGGCTGGTGCCCAGTGGAAACACCTGCCCTGACACGGTGGTAGCCGGAGGTCATGCTGTGGTGTGTGGAGGCCTCAGGGGAAGGGGTGGAGGTGCACCAGCTCCTCCTCCTTAGTAGGCAAGAATCTGATCTGCTTTGCTCTCATACCCCTGTCACAGACCTCACAATCTTCAGTTTACAAAGCCTTTGTCCTTTGGTTCCCGGCTGTGGTGCAGCTGAAGTCTGTGGATATACCACTCTAACAGCTTCCACTGAAATGGGTTTTGGGGCAAAGCAGCTTCTTCCAGTCCAGGGCAGGCAGCTCCATGGCCTGTACAGGGAGGGAGAGTTGAACCCATCCTTCCTGAAAGCCCAAGCGGCACAGGCTCACTTGCAGCCTGTGTGGTGCCGCCATGAAAAAGTTGAAAAACGTTCTTAGTGCTCACTCACTGGGTCCTGGAGAAAAGAAGCACTGCTGCGTCTGCGACCATATAAGGGGTAGGGGAGAGGTGACCCCTGCTTTGCCATGCCCGTTCCTGGGTGTCAGTGCTGCCTCCTTCTGTGATTGGTGCCATGCCAGTGTTTGCTTTGTCCCTGGAAGGGCTATGGCAGTCTGTGCTCCCTTCAGGGTGGCCCACACTCGGCGTTGGATCTCCAGGGCTCCTGGAGCTCCCCAGGGACCTGCCCTGTACTTGCCAAAGTCAGAGTAGGCTGTGGGGCTATATTTGCAGGCGGACAATGACTGGAGGGTAGAGAATCTCCAGGCGGGATAGGGCTCCAGCATGGGTGCACAACCAGTATGGCGGCCACGGTCTCAGTTTGGGTCTGAGGACAATGCAGGCATGCCTGAGTGTGCTGGCCACACATTCCTCTGTCCCTGGGAAGTTTGCAAACCACTACTGACGGTGTTGCCTATCATAAGGGCAGAGGGTCTCCACAACAGTTTAGCGGTCAGCAGACTGTTAGAGGGGTGAGGGGAGCAGAGAAGCACTCGCACCTGCCCTGTGGAGCTCCACGTTCCTTAGGGGTTGATCTCTGCCGGACTCCTGCTGCTTTCCTCTTCTGCATCCCGGCTACTTCCTGTGTGCACTCCGACAGGACCTGGCTTTCTTCTCTCAGATTTCCATTTGGAGCTTGTCCATTCACTGGTAACTTTAATCTTTCTGAGGAGAACTGGTGTCCCTAGTCAGCCATCATGGAAAATCACCAACATTTCACTCTAGACATTTTACAGATAATCCCATAAATACATTTTATTGGATGGAGGTGTTAGTTGATATGTATGTGTTCCTTGGTCCTTTTGTATCAGCCAGTGATTGAAGACTGACTGAGTATAAATAATAGGACTATATAACTGAAAAAAAGATATTTCCCAGGAGAAGCCCTTCTGAAATTTTTAACAGTGGAAATAACTATGTTTCATACAAAGTCCTTTGACATTCAGATGTGAGTTCTCAGAGGGTGAATTAGGTGCTTTGGACACGGAAGCTGAGACCAAAGCTTGTGTGGGCACTCTGCTGCCATCAAGTGGTGAGGGGGATTGGGAACATCTTTTAGCCTTTCTGAGCCTCAGTTTCCGCATCAGAAAGACCAAGTTATTGTTCTAGTTCTCTAAGGTCACTTTCTGCTCAGTTTTCTCTGAGTCTATGAGGGAGTGATATGTGTATTCAGCATACTCCAGACACTGCCACAGAGACCTGACCTCAGTCCCTACTGCGTGTTTCCAGGACCTGGCCAGCCTGAGCCAATGCCCTTAAAGTGCAAAGCTGAGAGAAAAAATGGAAGAAAGTCAGCAAGTATGGAGGATGAAAATTATTTTTTTTTAATTCCAAAGTAATGGTGGAACGTGGGGTAGCCTATGGTGGTGAGAATAAGGACAGATTTCAAGCTGGGTTTGGATAAGTCAGGGGGAAAAAGAAGTGTCTACAGCATCATCGGATTCCTCAAAGAACATCTTGGGCTGAGCAGTGAGTAACTTACTCCACAGTGAACTTTTGCACCATGTGAAGGAGATCCACAAGGTAAACTGATATCTGGTTTATACTGAGGGGAAACATGAAGTCCAATAAAGGAACACTGATTCCATGAAACCCTGCCCAAGACCCAGCCGCCTTGACCTTGGGGCTGCCCTCACAGTGGATTCTCTTCAATAAGTGTGGGCTCAGCAGGAATAAATGGTGCTTAGAGAAGATTGGAGACATCCATTCTTGCCTTAAATAGTTCTGCCCTAAGTTTAGGAGGGGCCGAGGTAGGAGAATTCTTGTATCTGAAGCAGCGATACCAATAATATGCCTCTGTATTTACAGTTGGGAAAGGCTTTACACACAATATCTTATAAACATGTTAAGTGCTGAATTTTCCTTTCTCTATGTTTAACACTTGGGCTCAGATATTAATGTCTTCCTGAGGAACTCAAGCCAGTGGGAGGAAAAACACAGATAGTTTCAACAAATGTGGTAGCTCTCCTAAACTGGATGTAGTGATAGCTCAAAGTAAGGCAGACAGGCCAGGAACAACTCTTCTATATGAGAGGGTGAACCATTGAGAGGAATTGCTCAGGACAGTCGGTTTTCATCAAGTCTTACCACAGATAACTGAACCCAGGACATGGACCAAATGGTATAAAGTAGAGTTCTTTCTAGGGAAGGGAAATTGCTGCCTCCTTGGAAAATGCAGAGCATCCCTGAGGGGAAACAGGACACGTGTATGGTTGAGATGATTGGATGTTTGCAAGCATTTCTCTTTTCAGCCATTGGACAAATATTACTAAGAACCTTCCTTAATACTTGGCCCTGTGCTGAATACATGGATTCAGAGATCAATAAAACATTATCTAAACTTCAAGGCGATCTCAGGTGAGTAGTCAATAATGGCCACATTGCATGAGAAGTGCTATAATAAAAACATGATGAAAATATGGGGAAGGGGGAATAAAATTCAAAATAGGGAATGGCCTGCAGTCATTGTGTCAATAATCAATGCATAATAAGAACAACTTTACATTCTTAATTCAACAACTTAGAAGAAATGGGCAAATTTCTCAGAAACTGCAAAATAGCAAACTCAGCCAAGATGAAACAGACAATCTGAATAGTCCTATAAACACTGAAAAATTAAATTTGTAATTAAATAACTCCCCACAAAGAAATGGTCAGGCCAAGATGGTTTTACTGAAGAATTCTACTAACATTTAAAGATGAATGAACACCAATTCACACAATCTATTCTGGAAAAATGTAAGAGAAGGGAACCCTTGCCGACTCATTTTATGAGGTTAATATCACCCTGACTCAAAAACCAGGCAAAGATAGTACAAAAGAAAACTATAAACCAATATCCCGCTTAAATTTAGATGCAAAAATCATCAACAAAATATTAGCAAATCAAATCCAGCAATGTATAAAAAATCATACACCATCACAAAGCACGATTTATTCCAAGTGTGCAGGTTCGTTCAGCATTCCAAAATTAATCAGTGTCATCCACCATATCAACAAGCTAAAAAGGAAAGGAATATGATTATACCGCTCGAGGCAGAAGAAGCATTGGCAACATCCAATACCCATTCAGGAAAAAAAACACTTAGATTGCTTACACAATCCCTCTTCCGTGATTTCTTAATGTGAGCAAACAACTGTTCCGATCAACGCAATTTAACGCGTGAGCCTTGGCTGGCTCAGGTCATGGGGTAGGGCCACCTTTGTGTTTTTCCTTTGGATCTGCCCCTCTTCTGGGTTTGTTCTTAGAGCCAGGGGAAGGACTGGGCCCTCTCTCTTTGGCTCCTGTTGCCGTATCAGAAACCTCACACTCCTTCCCCTTCCAGAGAAGCTTCAGACAGTGCTTTGTTGGGTTTGCTGGAACCTGGCAGAGCGCGAGTATGTGGGGGTGAGCACGGTGAGTCCGTTTCCTCCACTGTGACTGCTCTTCCCGCTCCTGTAGGAAAAGGCAATGCCCCTTTTGTCTTGTCCACGTTGGACTCCAAAAGGTCCAGAAAGGTGGCGAATCCTCTCAGAGTGGGCAGGGGAGGAGATAGAATATGGAAATGGGGCGGTAGAGGGGTGGAATGCCATGGAATTTTCTGATTGAAGGCTGTCATGAAGTAGGCCTCTTTGGGAGCGCGGCCCTCCAGTCTCTGGTGAGGATAACATCCCGCCAGTATCGTGAGGTCCAGTCTTGTCCCCGACTGCATTTTGGGCCAAAAGCAGGACGAGACCGGCACTGCTTCCTGGCATCATTGACCTAGCGGTCTTCATATTACCCTGGGTGGAAGCTCTTGGACTGCAGGTGTGAAGGAAATGCGGTCACCATTTCCCTGGAAGAAAAGCAACCAGGGAAAACGGCACCTTCTCCAAACTTTTTTTGAGACACTCTCGCTCTGTAGTCCAGGCTGGAGTGCAGAGGTGCAATCTCCGCTCACTGCGACTTCTGCCTCCTGGGCTCAAAGCACTTTTCCTGCCTCAGCCTCCTGAGTAGCTAAGTTTTTGGGGGGGAGGGGGGAGAAAGAGAGGAAAGGAGAGAGAGAGACCGATTGAGAGAGAGCGATTTTAACATCTTCAAGCAAAAAGAGACTCTTTCTGCCTGTTGGCCATCTTCTGTGAGGTGAACGTGAAAATCCACCAAGACGCTTTCAGTGAAAACCACCGTTACTTCTTTGTCCTCTTAGGTTAGAATCCGCACTCCATAACCCTATTGAACAGGAAAATTACAAAAAGCACATATAAGACATTTCAGAATTGTGAAAGGTAAAATAAAACTCCCCTTCAAGAAGAATCAGAAGACCGACGAGGGAGAGAGGTGAGAGCGGAATCTGAGTGGGCTGCCCCGGTCTTCAGGGTTTCATACGCGGCCTCATGAAGGCGTGGCTTGGCCTTCATGAAATAAATATGGGAAATAAAGGGAAATACGATGTGCTCATATTTTCAAACAGCCAAGTGCCCCGAGACACAGCCTTTGCTAAGGTACCTGCTAAAATTTGAAAGTGTAGTAAACAGTTACTTAAATTGAATCGGGTGGACTAAGAGACAGCGGCAGTGAAGGACGCCCTTGGGGAGGAAGATGTTGAGGCGCTGAGGCCGAAGCGCCCGCGAGGAAAGAGAGCCCAGCCGAGGCCCCTCGGCCGGGGGAAGGGCGGGCAGGGATGATCCTACGGTTCCTGGGAGGACGCGAAGAGCCAAGAACGCTGACTGCCGGCGCCAGGGAAAAGTCCTGACGTGCGGTCCTCATCCCTGGACAGGCGGCGTCCACACTCCTCCACGGTGCGGGGTGCCCGGGGCTCTGACGCTGCAAACCCACCAGCTGCTGCAGCTTCTGGGAGGCGAAGACTGTCCGCCCGGAGGATCCGACACCCAGGCGCTTAGTTCTGGAACAGGAAACCCCATGGCCTCCTGGGTATAAAGGCCGGGTATGGCTCCCCATGGTCTTCGTTTTGGGCATAGGCGCGGAACTCTAAGCCTGGCCCTATTGGGAGCCATAGTTTCCTTAATGGCTGGGGCTTGTTGGGCTTTATTCAGTTAAACTTCAAAATGCGGTTGGATTTCTTACGTTAGACACTCTAATAGAAATGGCTGATCTAAGATGTACATGATTATATTTTGCCTCTTGGGTACACCTGTGGCATCTGTAGTGTGGTGGTTATCACATTCGCCTGACACACAAAAGGTCCCTGGTTTGAAACCTGGCGAAAACATGAGGATTTTAATTTAGGGATAAAATTAATCAAGGTTGGGAAACAAACAGAAAACTAGTTGAACCTTGTGTGTACGTTTTAGATCTCATCAATCTAGACAGATTGTCAACTAGGCTACAATTGTCACTGGTCTGCCAGTAAGGGGATGTCACAGCAGGCCTGCTTAATACTAGCTTTGGTTGCAGAAATTCCTTAAGAGTCCATATTCAGAAATCACACGAATTATGTACATACATACACATTTGCATGCATATCCCTTCCCCCAAATAATCCTCAGAAAACTGGTAAGTGTCCAAACTACTCTCCGGAGGCTTAATCAACGATTTAATAAATGCAATTTCTAATGCGTGTTGTACAGATTTTGGATTGCCCACCCTTCTCTACCGCTTTGTCCCCGCACACCCTCAATTTTGCCTAGATGAATTTCAAGCCACCGACTCTCACTTTGCTTTCTGTCCTCTGGACAGTGCACTTCAGCACTATTGCCCCAGGTGAGGCTGCTGAGAACAGCTAAGTGGCCCGCACTAGTGCAGCTGGAGGCCTAGGCCCAGAATCCTCAGGAATCTGCCATTTACCCAGGCGAAAAGACCAAGGGCTCTCCCCACAGCTTCCCAACAGCTTCCTGACATCCCTCTACAGATTTTTAAAAAATTAGACTTAAAACCCGTAGAGGTGGAGAGAATCAAAGAAATTACAAGATATCTCTGAGGGAAAAAGAAGAGTACCAGGAGTAAATCACTTGAGAATATTGAACAAGCAAGCCAAGGATAGAAGAATAGAATGGAAACTGATAGGATGACTGCAGGGGATGGTACTGAGGTGGATGCGAATCACTACTTACTATTAATAGGTTGAGCCAAGCACACTAAGGAGGACATAACCAAAATACTTAATAAGGCACTCCTTTACCCACCATGTGTTTTATAGTATGATTGCTAAAGAATGTGCCACCCTACTGGTTCTAGAAGCTTCTGGAGCCAAGGAGCCAGAGCATGAGAGCCTAAAAATCCTGTCAGTTGAAGCCTTGGGCCCTATACTGCTAAGCCTGGCCCAGAGACTGGATTACAAACACAGGGGCTGGTGTGATGAAATGGATGTTTGTGTCCCCTTCAAATTACATAATGAAGCCTGAGCCCCTAATGTGAAGGTAGTTTTGGAGGTAGGGCCTTTGGAGGGTAATCAGATTTAGATGAGGTCATGACCATGGGATCTCCATGATGAAATCACTCTCATTATAAGAAACAGAAGGAAGACCAAAGTGCTCTCTCTTTCTCCATCATGCCAGGGAGAGGGAGAAGGTAGCAGTCTGCAAACCAGGGAGTGACCCCTCATCAGGGAACTGAATCATCTGGCACCTTGATCTTGGACTTTTCAGCCTCTCAAACTGTGAGAAAGAAATTCCTCATGTTTAAGCACCCAGTGTGTGGTATTTTGTTATGGAAGCCTGAGTTGAGACCACTGGTTCACTGGGAAATCCACTGGCATGAACCCATTAGAAGTTTTTGACATGTCAAGTAGTTTGCTGCTCCTGGATTTGAGTATTGGCAAGAGCTATTAGAATGATGAGCATAGAGGGAAACAGGGTACAGAGAATAAGGTATTAGTCATTGTACTGAAGAAATAAAGTGACATGGCATGGCTTTAGGCTGAAGTTAGGTGCAGATTTAAGCTGTGGAAGGGTCACTCAGAATACAGTGTGGCAAGTAAATGGTGCAGAATATACTGGCTGTAATTTATCTGCTTATGTTAATGGTCACAAGAGCTGATAGTGGAAAAGTGTGGTATTAAAGTGGCAGTAAGCTTATGGAGTATCCAATACACTTAAACACTATTTTTTGAATTGAAGTGAAATTGTTATGTCATGAAAACAAGAGAGTTCATCCAAAGAAAGATTTGCTTTGGGAAATAGGATGGATGGTGGTGAGGATAAGTGTCTAGGCAGGGGTAGAAGCAGCTTTCAGCATCTGCTGAAACACCCAGCACCACCCACTACTCTTTGGGAGATTCTGGCTTGGGGCTGATCATTGAGTGTTGAAGTAGACGGTGGGACATGATGCTGACCGGGAACTCTCTGGTGGGTTGAGTTTTAGTATCTGTGACTCTGAGATGCATATGACGTCTCTTGTAAACTTCAGAGTTGAGAATAGAAAGTACAGATTTGCATTTTAGAAAGAGATTTGGGAATAAATGTAGCTCAGGTTGACAAAGATAATATATGAAGCTTTGACGGCCAGAGCTAGTATGTGTCTTGGGTGTTGGGCAGAGAATGGATAGAACCACAGCTCTGTGAGGTCAATGTGAAGGTGATTTCCTTTTTGGGCTCAAGTTTATGACTCAGCCGGGACTTCTGGACTAGAGAAGAAGCATGATTTCATGTCACAGCTCCTGTCTTTGAAAATGTCTTAATCACTCCCAGACCCAACAAGTGGGGCAAAGTCTCCAGATTTTTCTCTTCAGTTTAATCCCTCCAGGGAAGATTGAGGAAAGAAACCACTCTACTATTTGAACTTCATCAAAAGACTAATATGTTAATATTTTGGCTGTCAATATTTCCTTAAACCAGTCTACTCCTTAAATAGCTAATATATCAAAGCATATTAACTTAGGAAATTGGATTCTCCCAAACAATGAAACATTCACTGCAAACATTATTAATCTTTTTATATCACATTTCCTTCAAATGCATTCTACATCTTCAAGCAGACAAATAATAGTATTATAATGATTACAAGACCAATCATTAATTACTCTTTTGCAAAAAAAAAAAAAAAAAAAAAGCTACAAAGGACTAACTCAGTGGACCAACCTTTGTTTCTTCATTATCTCTACCTTGATTCTGTCCTTTTATTTTCTCTTTCTTCTAATTCTAATTCTGCTTCTACTTCTCATTTCCTCCCCAGTTAGAACTTTACTTACCTAAACTACAAGTTAGGTTACCTTCTCAGAACCAAGGCAGCAGTTTGAGGTTGACAAAGATTTAGGATTAGAAAAAAGAAACATGAATAAATTTTTGATGTTTCGTTATAGGGGTTTGTAATGCCGGTAGAAAGACCTTTATCAGAGTTAACAATGTGATCTGAAAAAATAAGCTATTTTAGTATTTATAACTTTGTGTAGTAAAAGTTTTCTATAAAAACATTTGTTTTGGATGTCTTTGTTAGCTTTTAGTTGACACCTGATAAAACCTCTTGTAAGTCTCTAAGTCTTTCTTTATACTCCTTTGACTTGTTCCCCCAGATCCTAGTGAGAGAGAAGCATTGGTGGTTCAGTGGTAGAATTCTTGCCTCCCACGTGGGAGATGTGGGTTCAATTTCTGGCCAATGCAGATGGTTTTTGAGCTTCACTTCCCTATGGCTCCTTTACCCTTCTGCCCTGCAAAATTATATTGCACAGCCTAATAGTGCATTTAAAGGCTCCATCACCACAAGGTAAACTGATGACGATAGTCACCAAGGTAGTGCCAAAAGACATTCAGGAGACTAACCCAGGATACTTGCAGTTCTTGGACTGCACAAACCAGTTAGCAAAGTGGCAAATACCAAGTGTTTCTGGCGAGTCACCACAGTTTTGATATTGGTACCTGTTACTTTAATCTATTTTCTCGGCAGATCCCTGCAAACTCAAAAAACCATCAGGTTCCTGATTCGAGTGCTGGACCTTGGGCTTCCTGCTGAGTCACAATGGTGAGGATCAAGAAATGAAGCTCTAGGAAGGAGAGAAGCTGTGGGTGGGGCAGTCACCTCAGAGGTCCAAGGGGCCTCAGTGGCCCAAAGAAAGGGGAAGTGTGTGGGGAAGAATCTGCGTGGAGATGAGGGGAGTGGCAGAGACTGGTACTTGTGCAGTGGACCCTCAGGACTGTACCCCAGACACTGAGAACCGAATTTGCTAACATCATCAGCTACTGGGGCCTCCGAGTGTTTTGTGGGCCCATTGGTGTTCTGGGAGGGATTCCGGAATCTGTGTCTGGCAATGTGTGTCAACAGGTGTTGGCCTGAAATTTGGCCAGGCATGGTGGCTTGCGGCTGTAATCCCAGCACTTTGGGAGGCTGAGACGGATGTGTGGCTTGAGGTCAAGAGTTCAAGACCAGCCTGGCTAACACGGTGAAACCACGCCTCTACTAAAAATACAAAAATGAGCAGAGTGTAGTGGTGTGCACTTGTTATTCCAGCTAATTGAAAGGCCGAAGCAGGAGAATTGCTTGAACCCAGGAGGCGGAGGTTGCAGTGAGCCAAGAAGAGGCCACTGCACCCAGCCTGGGCGACAAAGGGAGACTCTGTCTCAAAAAAAATAAAAAAGGTGTTGGCCTGAAAATTACATTTATATTTATATTTTAATTTTTTTTTTTTAAGAAACAGGGTCTCTCTCTGCTGCCCAGGCTGTGTTGCAGTGATGCACTCCTAGGTCACCGTAGTCTGGAACTCCTGGGCTCCAGTGACACTCCCGCCTCAGCCTCTGGAGTAGCTGAGATTACAGCTAAACCACCTTGCCCAGTCCAAAAAATATATTTGTAATATAGGAAAGCAAAGAACAGAATATGGGAACTGTTTATCTGGTTGTGTTGTGAGGACGTTACTGCGTTAGAGACACAACAAATGACAACAGGTGATGAATTTTCTTCCAAAGATTTTTCAAAGATTTTCTCCCCATTTAACAATCCCTTAAAATCTAGGACCAGCCACATTTTGGGAAATTTTTTTTCTTTCTGTTTCAAAAGTGAACTTCAATTTATTCAATATCAAAAGTTTTCTGAGTGTGATTGCCTCTCTACCTGTTGTGTATAAGAGAATGGTGATACTAGGTTAGAACTAACTGGCTTGTTTTCTTTTTGTATTTTAAAACTCTTTAGGGGATCTCTGACTTTCATGAAGAAATTCTGAACTGCAATACATAATTGTTTTCTGTTTTTGTTTTAGGGATGGGAGTGTTGCTTTCTCACCCAGGCTGGAGTGCAGTGGTGTGATCGCAGCTCACTGCAGCTGGCATTACAGGTGTGAGCTGTGGAGCCTGGCCCATAATGTCTTATTTTATTTAGCTCTAAACAGCAATCAGACATTAGGAAAGAAAAATGTAGAAGTCTTGATTCATGAAAATGAAATTGATGAATTACTTATGCCATGCAGCAAAAGCGTTCAGACTCTAGAGTCCTCAAAATATCTTATCATTTTGCTGAAGAATATGCGCTTTGACTCTATTCCTTATCTTCTTGTGACTTAGGAAGCGCATCTACCATAGTCACATTTTGTCTTCTACCGCAGTGAAGAAGCTGGAAGAAAGGTAGGTGGTGGGGGAAGATCCCACAGGCACAAGTAGGAGGAGAATTGTATTGGAAAGATTGGTTGAGACAAAAGAAGAGAAGCTGTGGATTGTGAAGTAAGCAATGAGAAAAAAACTGATTTTTAAAGCAGATCATTTCCTTTTTAACATGAACTTTTTTGAAATTCTTCAGGATAAATCCATATCTATTTGTATGTTTGTGTGCATGTGCGTGTGTGTGTTTAATTTTTCTTTGTGGTAAGAGATACACAGCAGATCATTCAGGAATGGTTTATGTCCCCTCACCAGGTAAAAAACCACAACCAGCTGAGGTGCTTGCTGAAGGCAGAATATGGAACAGTAATGAAAGAAGGTGGTTGGTTACAAATACCAGCTACTACCAGGAGGCTGGTTGCAGAAATAGAAATGTAGCAGTTATGAGTATTTCTTCCTTATGTTTATAAACATAAGGAAGAAATACTAAATAAAGATTATATATATATATAATCTTTGTTTTCTTCACTCTTTATCTCCTTACTCATCTAAAATAAGGTATACCAGTGTTATTCCTTAGTACATCTATAATTTACAAGAGACCACAAAGAACAGTGAACAAATCAAAGAAAACTTTGGGTCCTCTTCTCCACTTATATATAGGATAAATGTTAAGCAGAAAAAATGACTTTGCTATTGTTTCTACTTGGATGCCAAGTTGACAAAGGGTGAGCTGATAATTAGGCCCTTCCAGGGAGCCTCTCTGCCTTAAATATACTAGTATGAACAAGCAGAAATTTTATGTAAAGGAGAAGCACACGTCCCTGGGTGGGCTCAAATCACCAACCTTTGGGTTAACAGCCCAATGCGCTAACCTATTGCACCACAGAGATGAGAATGCTTGCTTCCTGTGATCCCAACAAGAAGCAAATACTATTCAGTAAGTGCTGACCTGTAGAGCTTTCAGCTTGCTCCCACCTGCTTCAGAAGCCAGCACCCCTTGAGATGCCCGGGTCTGTGACCCCAGGTGCCCAAGCCTCGTGGGGCGGCTTGCACTCCCCTCGCCAACTCACCTGTTGGTGCCGTCAGTGCAGTCGGTGCGGTCAGTGCAATTGGAGCAGTGGTGGGAAAGGAGCCAGGAAACCGACTGCCTTAAAAGGAGAAACTTGAAAAAGAGCGAAAGAGGCTAGGCGTGGTGGCTCATGCGTGTAATCCCAGCACTTTGTGAGCTGAGGCGGGCGGATCACGAGATCAAAAGATCGAGAACACCCTGGAAAACATGGTGAAATCCCGTCTCTACTAAAAATACAAAAATTACCTGGGTATGGTGGCACGCGCCTGTAATCCCAGCTGCTCGGGAGGCTGAGGCAGGAGAATTGGTTGAACCAGGGAGGCAGAGGTTGCTTGCAGTGAGCCAAGATCGCGCCACTGAACTCCAGCCAGGCGACAGAGCAAGACTCCGTAAAAAAAAAAAAAAAGAGCGAAAGAAGGCAGAGGTGTAGATGAGGCAACGAGACCTCCCAGGAGACTTGCTGTAGGGCAGTGGCTGGATCCTGAGAGGTGAGATGTTTTGAAATTATGTAGCACAATGGGGCAAGAGAAATGGAGAGGCGCATGAAAGAGAGAAAAGCAGGAAAATCTGCAGACATTCAGGGATAAAGCAGAGAAAATAGTGTCTGTTTTTACATCAAAAAATATAAGAGGTACAATGGTTGTCAGCAGGCTTTGAGGTCGTGTGGTGGTTAATACTTGTAGTTGTGGTTGCCACAGCCTCGGTTCTAACCCAAGTCACAGTAGTGGTTTCTACTCTGTGATTGTGGCTAATAGACCTGCCGTTTGCTTTGCCTTTAATCCCAGCAACCTCCAGAGAGCAGAGAAAACTGCCTGTCCGGAAGCGTGCCACAGTCAGAAGAGGAGTTCAGCCCACAGCACATAAACTAGAGGGGGGCCTGGCCAAAAGGAAAATTTGGATGTGCTCTTTGTCTCACAGTCTCATAGTTGAAGATGCCAGCTCTCAAGTACTCTTCCTCTATAGCCTCCACTGTTGAAATAATACGGTTATAGTCTTTTCTGGTAGAGAAAACGGCTCTATCAGTGGGACTTTTTAGAAACACAAAACAAGAACAAGATTTTAATGGGTTTACAATTAAATCTACAATAATTGTCATGACTACACTGGCCTGCCTCCATTCCCTGTCTGCTAATTTTTATGAGAACAATAAATATTATTATTATTATCATTATTATTATTATTTGAGATGTAGTCTTGTTCTGTCACCCTTGCTGGAGGGCAGTGGCTCAGTCTCAGCTCACTGTAACCTTCGTTTCCAGGGTTCAAGCAATGAGAACACTAAATTATTAAACTACAGTTCACATAAAGTGCACAAGTCTTTAGTGCAATTTGTTTAATTTTGATAAATGTAATCACCACCCAGCTCAAGTTAAGAAAATTGTCATCATCTGAGAAAGGCCTGTATAACTCCTTCCAGGCAATTCCCACCCTGTGTCCTCTTAGTTAATAATTATTCTGATGTCTATTGTCATAGGTTACAATTGCCTGTTCTTAAAATTCACATGAGTGAATGTATGTATCTTTGGTATTTGGCCTTTATTCTGTAGTTATGTTCATTATACTTATGAAATCTATTCACGTAGTATCATAGATCACTTCTGAATTTTGGTTTTGGTGCTATTGAAGTCTTGTGATGAATATTCTTTTTTTTTGAGACAGTCTTGCTCTTTTGCCAGGTGCCAGGCTGGAGTGCAGTGGCATGATCTCTGCTCACTGCAACCTCCTCCTCCTGGCTTTCAGTAATTTTCCTGCTTCAACCTCCTGAGTAGCTAAGACTATAGGCATGTGCCACCACACCCAGCTAATATTTGTATTTTAGTAGAAACAAGGTTTCGCTATGTTGGCCAGGATAGTCTCAATCTCTTGACCTCATGATCCACATAACAGCCTCTTGTGCACTTGAGATTCATGGAAGTACTTCAATTACTGGGTCATAACCTGATTATAAGTTTAACATTAGTATAAATTGTCAGTCTTTTAGAATGGTCTTTCACCAGCAACGACAGTTGAAGTGGCACCAAATTATTGTCAGCATTTGGTGTACTAACTTTGTTAAATGTAGCTATGCTTTCAGACCAGTCTGGCCAACATGGTGAAATCCCCTCTCTACTAAGAATACAAAAATTAGCCAGGCATGGTGGCATGCACCTGTAGTCCCAGGTACTCAGGAGGAGAGGTTGCAGTGAGTGGAGATTGCACCATTGCACTCCAGCTTGGGTGATAGAGACCTTGTCTCAGTGGGAAAAAAGTAGCCACACACTGGTGAGTGTTTAGAGCTATCTCAATGTGGAATTAATTTGTACCTGCCTAATGAGTGATACTATCAAGGATATTTTCTTATGGCTTCTTACATGTAAGAAATTCTTTGCAAAAGCCTATTTGAATATTTTGCCTGATTCTATTTGGCTTAGCTCTCTATTACCAATCTATGGAAGTCCTCTAATATATTGAGGAACTGAGTCATTTTTCAAATAAATATATTGCAAATGACTTTTCCCAGTCTGTGGCTTGACTGACAACTAAAAATTGTCAACTGAAAAATTACACAATTTATAAATTTAGAAAGGAGATTTTATTTTTTATAAAGGGTTCAAGTGTGCAAGGTGGTCATTCTGACAGACTGGGAGGCACACCCACCTGCTGAAACCGGAAAAGTAGGTTTCCAGAGAGGGGGAGAGTAGAGCAGGTGTTTATGTTGATCTGGCTGGCAACATATACATATTCAACAGGGAATAGGAGAGCTCTGAACATTCATGAAGGGATCCTGCTGCATGCATGCTGAAGAAACATGTCTGCTACATGCAATCCGTGTTGACTTTGGGGTGGAGATAACATTTAAATACATTATAATCAGGTCTCATGCTTCAAAAGTGAAGGAAGGATGCAAAGGCAATCACGTACACCACCTCTGTAAACTGGCCAGAACCATCCACAGCCAGAGGTCTCTTATCAAGAGAAACTGACTGAAATCAGTCTCTCGTCCAATCGAAGCTGTAGGTACAGCGTGTGTGTGTGGGGGGCGCTCAGTCAGTGTGTGGTAATGGGTGAGCTGCCAGTGCTTCAGCATTGCTTATCTCAAGGCCAGTGCTGGTCTAGCTGCTAGAGAAAAAAGGAGGAAGAAAAATACCTTTGGCAATTAGAACACAGTTTATTCTTTCAGTTGAGGGGTGCATGATGTAACCTTGCCTGGCACGGCCTTACATCTCATTTATAATATGTATCTTCCTGCTGTAAAGAGTCTGCTCGGACAGTCTTATGGTCTCTATTTTCACATTAGTACTGGTCGGTAGTGTCTAAACCACAAAGGGAGAGAGTCTAAGGACAGGTGTCTGACCTTCCAAATACTGGCCAGGAAGTCAGTACTTAAGACTGCTCTGGGGTCTCCTTGGCAAAGGGGTCGGTCGAGTTGGTTTCGTGGCTTTGGAGTTTATTTTTAGTCCTCAAAGCATTTAATTTTAATGAAATTTTCCCTTACATTTTCTTTATTTTTAAAGCTTGTTATGTGCTATAATTAATCTTTCTACTCAGGATAGTGAATGTATTCTTTTACTTTTATCACTGGCCCAGGTGCTGCTCTCTCTCCAGTTGTCTGCCTTCAGCCTTGCGTGGGAAATCAGATCTGCACCCTGAGCTTCCTGACTTCTCATTTCATGAGGAATCTGAAGGGATGAGCTGTCCTCTCTACTTGCTCCAGCGCTGGCCCACTGAGCTCTGGTGCTCAGGCTGGGATGCTGCCCAGTACAGAGGCTCTGCAGCCCTGCGGTTCTGACTGCCCCACACCAGCAAGACAAAGGCCGCAGGGCACGCTGTGGTGGAACAGCATTCAGAGGCATGGGCCAAAGGCCTGTCTTTCCACAGTCCCTTTGCAGACCCCGTGGAAGAGGCACCCCTTTGAGGAGCAAGGTGGCCCAAGCCCTGGCTTCACATGCAGGCTCTTGGGTCCAGTGGGTCCTCTCTGTACCTGGTATAGCCAACTGCTTCAGGCATCTGACCTGATTTCCTCTCCTCCACCCCCGAGCTCCTTCTCCACCCCCTTGCTCCACTGTCCTTAGGATGGCAAGATCCCTCATCCTTGGAAAGCCCCATCCCCAGTGCTGGGGAGGGAATTGGGTCCAGGTTGTCCTATCCCAGAACAGAGACTTTTAGGCAGGTGGGAATCCCTTCCCTTGTGGGGTCTCCTGGCACAGCCCATCCAGGACCCTGGGTCAGGGTCCAGATATCCTCTACCCTCCGTGAGGACCTGAGTTTTCAGGCCCCTGGGGTTTGTCAACGTGGAGTCTTTCCCATTGTTCATCTGGAAACTGTAGGAATATCCCATGGGCCCTCTCTTAGCCATTAGAGACACCCAGGAAATACTCCAGCAGAAACTGGGTGCAGGGCACTGGGCAGCTATAATTATGATCACAAGGTTTGGATGTCAGATTATAATTATAATTACAAGATGTGGAGGTCAGATTATAATTATAATTATAAGGCATGGAGATCAGATTATAATTATAATTACAAAGTGTGGAGGTCAGATTATAATTACAATTACAAGGCATGGAGGTCAGATTATAATTATAATTACAAGGCGTGGAGGTCAGATACATTTGGTAACTATTTTCTCTCTTGTCTGTGGCTTGCTGGCCTTTCCACTTTCTTCATGGTATCTTTTGATCAGAAGACATGGCTAATGGTGATGAAGTCTAATTTATCATGTCTTTTTTTCATATATATTTTTTCTGTGTCCTTCTTGCTGGTAGGCTAATCTTTGCCTTCCAACAGTCTCAAAGCATCCTGGAAATGCTTTATACCACTACCTTTTCAGTTTTGGTATAAAATTACTTCTGTGTGTAGTGTGAGGGAGAATAACGCTGTTGGTCTCCTCCACCTTCACATGAAAGTCCATCAGTTGAAATGATTTATTTTCTTCGATTGAACTGCTTTCATTGAAAACCCATTTATTGACCTGTATAGCTGTGGATCAGTTTCAGGCCCCTTAACTCCATCTACTTAACTATTTGTCACTCTTTATGCCTTGCCTATAATAGATTATAGTAAGCCTTACAGTCAGATAGTGCAAGTCCTTGTTTTGCTCTTTTTCACACAGTGCAATACATTTTGAAATAGGTAATAACTCATGAAACCCTCACACACATCAGGATGTGCTGTCACCTGCTCCCTTTCTGATATGGTTTGGCTGTGCCTTCACCCAAATCTCAGCTTCCATTGTATCTCCCACAATTCCCATGTGTTGTGGGAGGGACCCAGGAGGAGGTAATTGAATCATGGGGGCTGGTCTTTCGAGTGCTATTCTCCTGATAGTGAACAAGTTTCAC
>CAUYQU010062420.1:0-105169 GCA_963574635.1 Cheracebus regulus | reverse complement strand
GAAATGCCAGATATAGGTGAAGGGGAGGAAGGCAACAAATTACACTGCCACGTGTGTACCTATGCAACAATATTGTATGTTCTTCACATGTACCCCAAAACCTAAAATGCAATAAAAAATAAAATTAAAAAAAAAAAAATTGATAAACCAAAAAGTATTTATCAATAGTACTAGAAGTATGCAAAATTTACTTTTTAAAATTTAAATCAGTAATTCATTTATTACCAACTACCAACAAGGCTATGTCTGATTCTTTAAGGATGAGTAGAATTTTCTACAGGAAAAAAAAAATATAGGGAAAAGCATATTGAGAAAGTATGGGGTGCATTTGTAGATCAGATTTGCACCAATATTAAATGCAAAAGTGAGTGCTTTGACTGCTGTTTATTCCTAAGTGTGTGCACATGCCTAGACAGGGCGACATACAGGCTTCATGAAATATGCATAAGCCATCGCCTAATTTCCTAACAATGATTATGCAACTATTTCAAAGATATTGTTCAGGCGTTCTAACAGCATTTATTCCTGCCTGTATTTGTTTCATGAGCTTTTATGCATAATTCTTTTGGTGGACTTACCCTAGAGTTAGTTCCCTTTGTATTATTTTACTATTGTACTCATTTTTCATTTACCCCACAACATTGTCCTCATTTACTCTTTGCAAATTCAGAAAGTTTACATTGTATTATTTTCCCTTTCCTTTAGAAAAGTATAGTCTTAAGGACAAGACGCTCCTTGAGCAGCGCCAAAGGCATCCCAGCCACCAGCATTCCAGAAATTTCTGCAGGTTGATTACACATTGACAGAAGCAAACAGACTTCCACTTGCCCTGGCTCATAACTTTTTGGCCTCAGGAGGTAACCTAAACTGCGTCAGGCTCATTTTGAGAAAATAAAAATTCAATGTATAGGCTGGGCATTGTGACTCAAGCCTGTATTCTCAGAACTTTCTGAGGCCAATGTGGGAAGATGGATTAAGGCCAGGAGTTTAAGATCAGCCTCAGCAACACAACAAGACCCCAACTCTACAAAAACTTTTTGAAAAAATTAGCTGAATGTGATGATGTGCACCTGTACTCCCAGCTACTTGGGAGGCTGATGCAGAAGGATCGCTTTAGCCCCAGAGTTTGAGACTGCAGTGGGCAATGCTCATTCCACTGCACTCCAGCCTGGGCAACAGAGTAAAACCCTGTCTTCAAAAAAGGAAAAAAAAAATTCAATGTATGTATAAATATACATTTTATTATAAGGCAAAGTGTTTTAAACAACCAAATATAGCTGGTAATAAGTTATTTTTCTCGGTAATGTCTTTCCTTTATTCTCTAAAAAGTGCGCTTTTTTCCTTTTTCAATTTGGTCAAATTGCATGATTACTTTTGCCTATGCAGATACAAGCTTTCATCTTTTTTTGTTTATTTTATCTTCTATGGGTAGAAAGGCAATGAGATTTGAAATCATAAATGGGACTGAATACTAATAATGTGACCATGAAAAAGTTATTTTGAGCCTTCACTTCCTTACTCATAAACATAATCAACAGCTTGTAAAAGTATTATGTATATGCTCGCTTGCATATATATATGTACATATATACATATACACACACACATCATATATATGTATAAATAAAAATATTTACCACACATTTTTGGCAGAGTATGGAATGAGATAGTATAGTGGGTTGCTTAATATACGTTAGTCTTTCTCCTTTTCAACTCTGAAACTTAGACTGATCAATTGGGGGGGATGTTATATAGTGTCTCTGCAGATAATCTTTTTGTTACTGCAGATGATCTGTTTAGTACCAAATCAACCTCCATGTTACTGTGGATGAAAATCACTGTCATCAGTCCTAACTGTTCAACATTATCATCAAAGTCATGACTTGTATAATTATGTCCAAAGAGAGAATAAAAGGTTAAGATGATTAAGTAAATGTATGTAAAGATTTTCTTATAGACCCTACCCACAACTTTGTAGCTATATCAACCCAAAGTTAATATGATTCCACATTAATAGAATTATAGTATTCCTTAAATAGTTATGAAGTTAGAGAACTTACTACTCTGTACAGAAGCCTATTACATTGTTGAGTATCTCTTATTATTACAAAAATATTTATTTTCACTGAATCCTATAACCTTACTCTAAACCTGTGCTATTCCTTTTGGGGGAACATTAGCTGAATTCATCCTTCATGAAATCATTTAGATATCATAGTTTTGGCAAAATTTATTAATAAGATTATCAATAAGAACATAAGCAAAGCAGATGCAAAATGATTAAAGATAAAATTATGACTATGAAGAATTTTAAAAGGGTTACATAATTTTACCATGTGTGTTATAGAGCAAAAGAAAAAGAGAAACAGAGATAGAGCAAAATGGGAGAATTTAATAGATACCTGTACCAATACCTATGTCAACTTTTTAGTCCAATTTTCCCACAATACTTCAGAGTCCATCACTTTCTCCTTTGATTTCATCTGGAATTTTCTAGTTTTTCCAACTATAGGCTTATTGCCTGGTGTACTAATAAGCTGTTTCTATGTCTTTCCTCT
Organism: Cheracebus regulus; assembly: GCA_963574635.1. NCBI lineage: Eukaryota > Metazoa > Chordata > Mammalia > Primates > Pitheciidae > Cheracebus > Cheracebus regulus. The sequence continues at coordinate 102,611 of CAUYQU010062420.1, read as the reverse complement.
CACTGGACTGTTATATCTCCAGGACAGAGGCAGGTTCTTATTTTTCCCTTTTTAGGCACTCAGTGTTGGTTGAATGAGTAAATATGACATCCAGGGAGGAAACTGTCAGTACAGGGAAGGAAGTGCTTCTCCATCATCATGTATATTCCATATGCTGGATGTGTCAGGGAGATTTACATCTAAAGAGGGAGGATGAATGCATGCCTTCTCTGGCCCTTTTGATTCTAATATGCTCAGGAACAGGATACTATTATAATCATCAAGTGTTTCTATTCTAATTCCTCAATAAATATTATAACAATTTTATTTTATGAAATGGAAGGGAATGTATCTTTAAGCAATAAAATATATTGCAGGAAGATCAGAACCCAGAAAATATATATTTTTCTCTTCTCTGGATTTGGCTACATTTTCCTGTTTAACACTACCATTTCTTTGTGGTAGTCAAATGCACTCTTCATTTTTCTATGATTCTTTCTAGATTAACAGTATCAGTATTGACATAACTTCTAGTTGTTAACAGATATCTTGGTTAAATATGTTTTCTCTTCTTTGGAGATTTGTCTCAAAATCTCTGTGTTTGCAAGAAGTCTGTGCTTGCTTTTTTACTTTTGACACTCTGAAGTGTGTGTGTGTGTGTGTGTGTGTGTGTACATATATATATACACACACACAGATACACATATATCATTATATAATATATATCCATTATATATAATACATATTAGCTATATATACATATATCCATTATATATACATGTTAGTATATATATTAGTATATATGTATATATATTAATATATTAGTATATATGTATATATGACTAATATATATAAGATTATCGATAAGAACATAAGCAAAGCAGATGCAGAAAGATTAAAGATAAAATTATGACTATGAAGAATTTTAAAAGCGCTACATAATCTTACCATGTGTGTTACAGAGCAAAAAAAAAAAAAGGAAACAGAGAGAGAGAGCACAATAGAATTTAATAGATACCTGTACCAATACCTATGTCAACTTTTTAGTTACTTATATAATATATAACATATATATATAATGAATATGTGTATATATAATACATAATGGGTATGTATAGTATGTATGGAGACATATATGTAGATATACATACATACATACAACATACCTATTCCAAACCTAAAAGACCAAATAAATGAAAACAAAATATCTCAATATAGTAGTAATTTTCAAATCTTACTATTTTATTCAAGAAAAGATAAACAGAACTGATTAAATATTATAATGAGTCACTCAAGAGTGGCAATAATAGAAGCAAAGAGCAAATTATAATAATTCCACTTTTAAATGCAAAAAGAGACATCTGAGCAATTAATTCTATTGTAGAAGGACCAGGACATTCATATTAAAATTGTTTTTTTCTATTCGAAGCATGACACTCCTCTTACATTTATGAATAGACTACTGCTAATTACAACATTTCTATGTTGTGTGTCACACAGACACTTACCTTTATAATCACATTTCAGGAGAAACTGTTTGATATGATAGCTTGAAAAAGTAGTATGTACATCGTGGGTAGTAATTCTAATGAGGCAGACATGAAAGCAAAACAAAATTACATATGTTCTTAATGTTTTTCTCATATATGAATGATTAATTTCTTAAATAACACACAGAAATGGACAACTTAGAGAGGACTATAAGGGAATTGATGGAGCTGAAAAACACAACACGAGAACTTCGCGAAGCATGAACAAGTTTCAACAGCCGAATTGACCAAGCAGAAGAAAGGCTATCAGAGGTCGAAGATCAACTCAATGAAATAAAACAGGAAGGCAAGATGACGTTTCTCTTTCTTAGCTCACCCATGATGTTGCTAGAGTATATCCTATGGTAATTTCCTACAAAATTATGTTTGGAAAAAAAAACAGTAATTCATGGCTTAACCATAGGGACACTTTCTAAGAAATGTGTCATTAGGTGATTTCATCCTTGTGTGAACATCATGGAGCATCCTTACTCAAACTAGATGATACAGCCTACCACACACCTATCCTATATGTTATATCCTATTCCTCCTAGGCTACGGACCTGTACAGCATGTTACTGTACTGAACACTATAGGATACTGTAACATAATGGGTGGTATTTTTGTACCTAAACATACCTAAACATAGAAAAGGTACAATAAAAAATGGTATTATAATCTTATGTTGTATATGTGTATATGTTGTATATGTATATATATACGGTTGTATATGTGGTTCATCATGAATCCTCGGATGTCTGAAAATGTCACCATCCAGTTGATGGGTTAGCTGCTGTTCCTGTTATTTATTGCTGTGTAATACGTCACCTTGAAATTTAGTGGCAATAACAACCATTTTATTATGCTCACAAATTTTTTGGGGCAGGAATTGGGGCATGGCACAACTGAATGTCATGTCTCAACTCTACAGCATCTAGAACTTGATCTGAGAAGGTTTAAAAGGCTGAGAAGGAGTCAAATGGCTGTGCTGAGATCATTTAGAACTTCTTCACTCACAGATCTGGCCCTAGATTGGGTTCGGTGGAGATTATAGACTGGCATGCCTACATGTAACCTCTCCTTCTGGCTTGGGCTTTCTTATTGCATGAGGATCTCAAGGTTTTGAAACAATTGCTGTAGCCAGATGTAAAACTCTAGGTTGAATATCACTTTTCCCTTCTTAGGAATTTGAATCCACTCAGTGAGACTATCCAACCTGAATAATTTTAAGTTTTATCTTTTTAAAATTTTCTTTTGTAATTTTCACTTTCTAAATTTTCTCTTTGCTGAATTTCTACTGATAACCTAGTGATATTTTGAGCTTTATTTTCTAAATCTTTCTCTTTTTATTGTTTTGTTTAACTTTGTAGATTTTTTCAACTTTATGTCAGAACTCTTTGCTGTGGTCTGAACGTTTGTGTCACCCAAAAAATTCATACAAAGATACATACAAAATTCATACCTAATGTGACTATATTAGAAGATGGGGCTTTTGGAAGGTGATTTGGTCATGAGGGTGGGATTAATGTACTTATAAAGGAGATCCCAGAAAGTTAACTAGCCCGTTCTGCAATGTGAGGACACAGCTAGAAGTCACTACCTATGAGGATGAGGACTCTCACCAAACACTGGCCAAATCTGCTGATGCTCATTCTCCCAAACTGGGATACATGAATTTCCCTTGTTACAGGTGACTCAGTTTGTGGTATTTTTGTAATGGCACCCATACCAGACTAAGACTCTCTTCATTTTTAAAAATAATCCTATTTTAACCATGCGGAAACTTACTTTTGTGCTTTGATTAATTTTATACCTAATATTCTATTTCTAATTATGAATTTAGTATTTTTTTCTCATTTATCTGGCAAAATTACAATAATAATGATGATTAGTTTTCATATGCTACCTGCATTACCTTAGTTTCATCTAAATTATTATTTCTTCACTTATTTTAGTCTCTGTGTTTGACCTTGAAGAATTTCCTGATAACCATGATACTCCTTGACTTTTGAGAGGAAAACCTAAAAAAAAAAAAAATGAAAAACATTGGTGAATGTGTGTGTGGTAGTGGTTGTATAAGGAAAGGCTCTTAATTCTGGAGATATTCTAAAGGAAAATTCTAGAATTTTTACAGAAAGAGCCAATGTATCCTATATATTGAATCCTATTAGTATCTATATAGGAGTTTTCTCATTTAGTTTCTCTAATGAAGAATCTATTACTCTTGTATTAGTGGGTATGTCTAGATGTCAGTGCTCTGGGGGCAGTGTGGAGTGAGCTTTCTGAGAAGACCTCACCACTCCTGTGCAGACTTTATTTAATTAAACTGTTTTAATTTTGGCGCCTGACTTTTCCCCTCCACTGGCTCTGGTGTGTCCTAGTTCAGTTTGTTCAGCAAGAAAAGTTATGTTATAGTCTCAAGATTTAGAGAATAGGGATCAATGGTGTGACTCTTCCTAATTAAGACTTTCAATCAATCCCCCTCTTCTGAACACCTACCTAACCATGGCCTGTTATGTTACCTTAGTTCCTCCAAGAAATAAGGAATTCAGGTAAGCCTGGCTCCGTTTCTCCTTATTATTCCCATTTCCTTAACTCTCAGCCGCGTCTCCTTTGCTTTATGTTCTCTCTCCTCAGTTCACTTTCCAGCTTCAGAATAATGAACTTTTAAAAACACATTCCTGTTTTCTTTGCCTTTTTGGAAATTTTTTTTTCATCAACTAACATTTCAATATATTTTATGGAGGCATTGAAATGTAAGCACATTTTGCTCCTTAGAGTCATCTAAATATCATAGCAAATGTCCCCAAATCTCATGAAGTTAACACAGTGGATGTTTAATCCTACCAACATCACAGTGTTATTGAGAGACTCAGTGCAATGGACAACTTCTAACCGTGTGGTCCTTTTAGAATCCTGCCCCCTTTCAACTTGATGTTCCACCATCCTTTAGGACCTCTGTGGCCTCCTGGGTCCTCTGTAGATTTTGGAAAGGAGCTTATGCAGGATAGGATGGAAGGCAACTCCAGCCTGAGGAGCTACGTATATATATAATTGCACATGTGGCTGTCACAAAATTCAAGGGAGGCTTATAAATATAGTTTAGCTGTGTCTCTATAAAGAAGAAGAAGAAGTTTGGTGAATTATCTAATTTAGGCTGGAAGATATATTTGGTTTTCTCTCTATCATTGAATCAGAAGTCTCTAATACATGCTATTTCCAAAATGTGCTCATCAGGTAAATACATAGGACAAGATAGTTTAATATTTCATTTCTTCATGTCATTAGGATATACATGTAAAATTTAATTTATGACAACTGACTTAGAATAAAACTTAGGATAAAATGTAAGAACTATTTCCTTGATATAATTGGAAGAGAGAAATCTAATTTTAATTTTGGTTACCTGACAGTAATTCCCCATCTACAATGCAAGAGTCATTCTTGTACCCTTCTACTTGTATACTCTTTTGGATGAATATTAAAATAATTTTCTATCTAGGATATACTCTGAATATCTTAGAAGAAAGGCAATATGGAAATACAAACAGAAGGACAAAACACTTAGTAAAGAGAGACATTGAAAAGACAAAATTTGTCCTTTTTTCTTTTTCACTGATTTAATTTTAAATTATTGGTTCTACTACTCAAACTTTGGACTGGATTATCTAAATGGTTAGTTATCCTGCCATTTTACCTACAGCTGGTCCTCTAGCTTTACTTGATTGTACATTTTAAGTCTGCTAATCTTTATTTTCTAGGCAAGTGGGTATGATTGACTGTGTATTGAGTAGTTGATTCTACAAACACTATAGACTCATTCTATAAAACCTGTGTTTATACATGTCCAGCTACAAAAGTTTTGTGTTATATAACTAAAATTAATAATCTATTTATATGAACAACTCATTTAAGTGACAAGTTTTTCTTGTACATGAAAAGCTTTGTGCTAATATTACTCCCTGACAGTATATTAAATGTTTAGATGAGCAAGAACCTTTTTTATTTCCACTTAGTTCTCAAATTGACCCAAGAAAGAAAGCCCAATGGCCAAAGAGAACAAATAATGTGGAGAATCTATTTCTTAGAGGATGCACAGACACAAGCAGTCAGCTGAATATAAATATTTAAAGTCCTCATTAAAGCTTATATACAATTGTATAATACTCCATAATATGTTTTTGCTTATTTTGATTTTAAATATTATTTTCCCTCTGAAATTTTCCAATTAAATATAGGCTTAAGGACATGTCATATTTACTACTGTAACAATACTTTTGGAGTATTTCTAATTGAGGTTGGAATAAACAGAATACATATGAGGGGGCTTTTTTCTTCTCTTAAGTAGGAGAAATAGTAAAACCCTACGGCTTTTTGCTTGAAATTTTATACAGCTGCTACTTATTTACTGTGCCAGTATAATTTTATCCATATTTAGTAACTGTTAATAAAGAATTTAGATAATTCATCTCTGCGAGGTGGCTCACGCCTGTAATCCCAACACTTTGGGAGGAAAAGGAGGGCGGATCACAAGGTCAGGAGTTTGAGATCAACCTGGCCAACATGGTGAAACCCTGCCTCTAGTAAAAATGCAAAAATTACCTGGACATGGTGATGGGTGCCTGTAATCCCTACTATTCGGGAGGCTGAGGCAGGAGAATCGTTTGAACCCGGGAAGTGGAGGTTGCAGTGAGCTGAGATTGTGCCATTGTACTCTAACCTGGGCATTAGGTGAGACTCTGTCTCAAAAAAAAAAAAAGAATTTAGATAATTCAATTATTTATCTTCTCATCAACTGGAAAAGCTTTTTTTTTTTTTTTTTTTTTTCCAGATTATTTCCTCTATGCTAGTTGAGGTCACAATTACTATGTGAACTTGGGAATCCTGCTGAGATGTGCAAGCATATAGGGAAACATTGATGGGCTAATTGCATAAGGTTTGCTTTATGTGGAATGTTGAAAAATGTATTTCTAATATTACAGTATAATCATGTTCTTTATGAAAAATTTTAAAGTTGAAATCATATCTTTTAATCTTTTAAAACTGTAGGTCATATTCTTCTAGATAAGAGATTATGAAATTAAATATCAGCTGTCAGAATAATAGAATATTAGAATAAGAATTAGAGTCCATACTAAAGAAATATTTGCAGAAATTTTTCAAACATTTATGAAATATATAGAGACTGCCATTTAAAATTCTTGGGAGTTCAAAATCATGGTTTCTCCATCACCCTTTTTATAAACTTCCCTCTTAATTGAAAATGATTTTCTTTCTAAAAGATTTTTCAAGGCCAGAAGTAGTGGCTCATGCCTGTAATCCCAGCACTTGGGGAGGCTGAGGCAGGCAGATTACCCGAGGTCAGGAATTTGAGACCAGCCTGACCAGCATAGTGAAACCCCATCTCTACGAAAAATGCAAAATTAGCCAGGTGAGATGGTGCATGCCTGTAATCCAAGCTACTTTGGATTGCTGTAGGGAGGAGAATCTCTTGAACCCAAGAGACAGGTTGCAGTGAGTTGAGTACACCATTGCACTCCAGCCTGGGCAACAAGAGCTAAACTGTCTCAAAAAAAAAAAAAGATTTTTAATTTTTTTTTTGCCAGTATCTTGTTTCTCCTTGAACTTTTCAATTATCTACTCCTTGCTTCTTCAATATCTCTTTTCCCAATAATTCCTTATAACTCCCTTATCTATTTCAGAACTTTCTTGAAAACAGATCTTTTTTAGATTGAACCATATGAAATTGCTGATAATTGATTTTTTTTTGGCCTACAAAAATGACAATTTTATGTGGTTCGATCTCAACTTTGTTAACTCCATCATATTATTTTCTTCTTTTTAATGTCAGATTTCTCAAACATGGAATTTAGTTTCTCATAATTAAATTCCTAATCACTTATACTGTATCTCCAATCCACTTTACCTGTATCCCAAAAGTAACCAATACTCCTGAAATGTCAGACTCACTTACCTCTTCTGAATTCTTTCTCCTTTTGCTCATTACAGCTTTTGAACATATGAACATTGCATTGGAAACTCTTAGAAACTGATTCTTTACTTTAGTGTCCTGGCAATGCTTCTACTTTTCTGATCTCTTTTCATGGCTTCTTCTTAGTATATTGTAACTATGGGTTTCCTCTACGTCAGCCTTGGGATCCAGTTTCTTTTGGCTTTAATTTTTCTTCCTTGGAGACTCTGACACATGCTGATTGTACTGATGCTTGTTTGGGGCCACACTGTGTTCCCCCCACATTCATATATTGAAGCTCTAACCCCCAGTACCAAAGAATGTGACTGTCTGTGGAGAAAGGGTCATTGAAGAGGTGAGCAAGTTAAACTGAGGTGGGCCCTAATTCAATCAGACTGGTGTTTTTGTAATACAAGAAAATTTGGACACACACAGATACACCAGGAATACGCTTTCAGAGAGGAAAATCTATGTGAGGACACTGAGAAGGTGGCTACCTGCAAGCCAAGAAAAGAAGCCTCTAAAGAAATCGACTCTATTGATACCTGGATCTTGGACATTCAGACTCCAGAGCTGTGACAAAATAAATTTCTGTTATGTAAGCCACCTAGTCTGTGGCATAGTAGTCCAAGTAAACCAACACAGTGATCTATGCCTTCCCCACTTATATTTTTGTAAACAAGAGTCATAGTAAATGTTTTGTAATAAACAAAATGATGCTTAAATGTTTGGGGACCTTTATGTATATGAATCTACTGTATTGAGATTTATGATGCACATGGGACATTAAAAACTCACATATTCTAGAGTAGGGAAATATTTGACTCGATGCTTCTCAATCTCATCTTAGTTGGCCATGACTTTTCCTTTTCTTTTTATATCTTGCTCAATATCTCCTAACATCCAGTGGAACACACTTGGAAAATGCTAGCCTATCTCCCACTTTAATCTCTAAATGTATTTCTAGTTATATATATCTACCTGCCTAATAGCCATTTCATAGTGAGCTAGGTAAAGAGATGTGTCATTTCTTTAGTATATATTGATTTTTTGGTCTCATTCTTGAACAGGAGTTTGTTACAGTATGTGGTGTGCTTGGTGTACTGCAATTGGTCCTTAAGAAATCTTGTCTTTAGTTTCTCTTTCTCTAAAGCTAATCAAACCACATGATGTTATCAGACTCAAATTCCCATATTAATTTTATTCCCAAAACTACTTTTATTATAATATCCTATTGCTCAAAAACCTTTAATAATTCTCTATTATCAGTAGTTTATCACAAAATTCTCATGTTAATCTTTAAGGTCCCTTCAAATCTGACTCCAATCTATGTGTAATTTTTCTGTGTTGTTCCTTTATCAGAGCTCTCCATTCTATTTGGGATTATCTGAAAATTTATTAATTCAGGTGGGTTCAACAAAAATTTACTGAGTATCAGCTGGATTGAAAGTCTATGAATATCTACTGTGAATCAAATATTGTACTAGTTCTGCAAATGCTATGCATTCTCCACCTCCCTCTTGCCTTTGGACATTTCATTCTCAATAATGCAATATAATTTAACAGTCATTGTGACTCATTCATTCAACACATAATTTCTGAGTATTTGCTACTTGGTCAAGCCACTGAGGATACAGGAGTAAATAAATGCTCCCAATATGAGAAAAAGACTAAAAGAAAAAAATGAATATTTTAGACATTCATATATTCTATGAAAAAATACACTAACATGATGGAGACTGACAGCTGGAGAGAAAAAATGATGAGCTGAAACAGAAATTGAGAAGGAGCCATCTGAGAAAATCTGGGTTGAGAGAATTGCTGGCAGAGGGAATAATTGCAAAGGTCCTAAAGCATGGCAGAGCTGCGATGTTTGTAGAATTAACAAAATTGTCAAAAATTAGGTTTAATTATTCTAGTATTAACAGCTAATTATTATTTCTATATTCCTATTAGCATGCCTTTTCACTGTCTTTGTTTAAATCATCTTGTTAACCTAGGGGTAAGTCTAAGTCTCCTCTGCAAAGTCTCCAAGGCCACTACTATCTTTCATGGCAAAGTATTTCTCTTTTGAGTCACAGCTTGCATTTGACTACACCTCATTGTGTACTGATATAAACAAACTATTGCAGTAACATCTAATCCTTGTACTATTTAACATTCTTAATAATATATGTCTTTGCTTTGCTCTTAGATTATAAACTCTCTAGTGAAAGAAATGATGCATTATACAATTTTTTCCACCTAGTAGCTCTCTATCAGAGTCGGATTGAGCATAAAAGCTGTCTTTGTAGAGGTTACATTGGGTTACAAAGAAAAATAACACTAAAACATATCATACAGTATTGTTTAAGAAGATATGGAGTAATTAAGGGTAGAATCCACATTTGAGTCTTCAAGCTTCTGAGCAATAGGACAAATCATGTATTCTGCTAATTCACCCTGCTATTGTGGTTAAGTACAATGTCAGAATGAGACCACACATTAAGCTATCATGAGAAAATAGTTACTATAGGTATGATGGGTACTTACGGTGATAACATGGTGAAAAAGAGAGGCAGATAGTCAAAATCTTGCCCATGAATCCTGAACCCAAATTCTGCCCTGGCTTCAGCCACTTCCAAAATGATACTCAGAGGATGTATGCACAGAGCAGATCAGGGAAACAAAAACAAAAACAAAAACACCCCTCTCTTAATTTTCAACTGGGCTTTGATATCAACTCCTGTGTAATTTTCAGGTAAACCATCCTGGATCAGCAGGGGGCCACAAGGTGCCTCTTGTCTGCTTAGCTCAGTACAAAATGTAGGTGTTTGTGACTGACATCTGACCTCTCTAATTTTCGTATTGTAAGGATTAACACCATTAGTTTTGATTGGGTTCAAAGAGTGATTAAAAAATAAAACCTGAAGGAGAAAACTGTAGCACGTGAAAGAAAAGAACTTTTCTAAATTTTGGAGCAGAGTTTACCTAAACTTCCAAATCCAAAACATCCCAAGGAAAGGGAGGGAGGTTGGGGAGAGACAAGTGTAGAATGGTCCTTTTTCAATAGGAAGGTAGCACAGGTTTCATTTATTGAATGACACTATCACAGGGTAGTACTGAGAGAGGAAATTATCCATAGAAGACTCACAGAAGTGAGAGAAGAAACCATGAAAGCAGAGAAGATATTCAGCCCTTGTACATGGCTCACCTAGAACCATGCCCTACTTCAGGACTTCTCTTCGCACCTCTGGCCTAGTAGAGTATGGAGCCAACCAACAACGAGGCTGTAGACCAGACTGTACTCTCTCCGATGCAATTATTCCTCCTGTCTATAGTGTAAGTTAACTTCTGGTACTTTAGAATATTACAATCTGGGTTTAATCCTTGCTCCTTTGCTCACTAGTAGAGGATGCTGGACTGATTACCTCTCACTGTATAGTGAGGATCACAATTGTATGCCATTAAGTCATGGAGTTCACATGATTATACCAAAATGGCATTTAATATATAGTGAATGCTCAATAGATTATTAACTATTAATATTGTCGCTGTATATTTCTTCTTTGAATACAAAGTATAACAAAATGTATATTATGAAATTACATGATTTAACTTTTATCTCTCAAGTACTAAATACAAGAGCTTTAACTTATTGTGATTTAAATGCCCTGTATTTGTAAAGATATTGCATCTGTTTAGAAATTAATATTTTTTTAAGTGAGAAAGAGCTTTTGGATTCCTACAGCACATTTCAAAAGGGTATGATACAACATCTAGCCTTATAATGTGATAGGAAAAAATTAGCTAATATTTACTCTTAATATAATATGATGGCATTATTTAACATCTATTACCAAGAATAAATGCTACAAAGAGCTACTTACTTTTGTTTTTTTTTTGAAAAGAGATGCTCCTGAAATGTAAGTGCCATTGCTGGTATACTAGTTTTTTAGTTTAGGAAATCTTAGTGTGCTCCTTTGAAATATTGGCTAAGAAGTGCTCATTTTACAGAACAAGCACAATTAGGAACACGAAGGGGCTTTATTTGTATTAAGTTTTTAAATTTTTACAGTAACCTTATGAATATGCTGAAAAAGTGTGAGACATGCCCAATAATATTTGAGCAATAAGAAGTAAATCTATAATTTGAACCTGGTAGTCTGGTTTCTGAATCTGTAGCCAGCTAAGGTCTGGGATTTCAAACATAGAATTTTGATAGCTTTGAAAGAAAATTTATCTAAGAGATTACAACATGTTCATAAGTGGATCACCTGAGGTCAGGAGTCTGAGATCAGCCTGACCAACATGGTGAAACCCCATCTCTATTAAAAATGCAAAATTAGCCAGGCATCGTGGCACATGCCTCGAATCCCAGCTACTGGGGAGGCTAAGGCAGGAGAATCACTTGAACCCAGGATGCAGAGGTTGCACTGAGCTGAGATTGCAACATTGTATTCCAGCCTGGGCAACAAGAGCAAAACTCCTTCTCAAAAAAAAAAAAAAAAAAAAAAAAAAAAATGTCCTTGAGACAGGCAAAGAAGATGCAATTTTCTCCAATTAAGGAATACTTAGGACATAGAGTAACATAGCTATTATTGTGAACACAAGATTTAGTGCAAATGCCATCGACTAGTTTCATGAGACACATTGTAGAAAGATTAAGTGATTTTGATAAGGAGGATTTTTAAATTTTTAATTTTATTATACTTTCAGTTCTAGGGTACATGTGCAGAACATACAGGTTTGTTACATAGGTATACATGTGCCATGGTGGTGTGGTGCACTCATCAACCTGTCATCTACATTAGGTATTTCTCCTAATGCTATCCCTCCCCTAGCCCCCCACCACCTGACAGGCCCTGTTATGTGATGTTCCCCTCCCTATGTCCACATGTTCTCATTGTTCAACTCCCAATTATGAGTGAGAACATGAGGTGTTTGGTTTTCTGTTCTTGTGTTAGTTTGCTGAGAATGATGGTTCCAGCTTTATCCGTGTCCCTGCAAAAAACATGAACTCATCCTTTTTAATGGCTGCATCATATTCCATAGTGCATATGTGCCACATTTTCTTTATCCAGTCTATCACTGATAGGCATTTGGGTTGGTTCCAAGTCTTTGCTATTGTGAACAGTGCTGCAATAAAAATACATGTGCATGTGTCTTTGTAGTAGAATGATTTATAATCCTTTGATATTATATACCCAGTAATGAGATTGCTGGGTCAAATGGCATTTCTGGTTCTAGATCCTGTCTTCCACAATGGCTAAACTAATTTACACTCCCACCAACAATGTAAAAGTGTTCCTATTTCTCCACATCCTCTCCAGCATGTGTTGTCTCCTGATTTTTAAATGATTGCCATTCCAACTGGCATGAGATATTATCTCATTGTGGCTTGATTTCCATTTCTCTAATGATGAGTGATGATAAGCTTTTTTTCATATGTTTGTTGGCTGCATAAATGTTTTCTTTTGAAAAGTGTCTGTTCATATCCTTTGCCTGCTTTTTGATGAGGTTATTTTTTTCTTGTAAATTTGTTTAAGTTCTTTGTAGATTCTGAATATTAGCCTTATAAGGAGGTTATTTTAAATTGAGTTGCCATAAGCTTGGTACCTTGAACATGATTCAGAAAAATGCTCTTTCTTTTTAAATGGTCAAGGTTACTTGAAAAATTAATAAGAAGGAAACTGAGAAGTCAATGTTATAACATTTATGCCCCCAAAGACTTTTACTTTTAATTCTCTGCAAATACTACACCTATGCCCTTTTCTAGATTTGAATTTAATATTTTTTTTCTCTTTTCGACACTAACATGTCTCATGATAGCACAGATGGGTTTTTATGAATAAAAAGTCTGTAGGTAAGGACATGCTCAGTATCTGTTAATATCCACTTTAACATATGTACAAAAGGCAGTATGTCATTTAGAAATGAAAATTAGATGACTTTAAACAATAATTTCAGATAATCATTCCACATTTTAAGAATGAGCCAAATTATTTTCCTGCTAAGCACAAGCTAATTAGGTTAAATAAGCTAGTTTCTTAAAACCTACTTATAGATATAATACACACTGTATACTACTCATGATTTCTAAAAGGAACATTGTGTCCCTTTTAGCTGGCATAAAAACTGTGACAAGGAGTGGTTACATAAGTCAAAGAACCAGCAGAGATATGGTGGCTAAGGGAGGAGAAGGCTCTAAGAACAAAGGTGTGGTACAATCTGCCACGCAGCACACCAAACAGATGAAAGTGTGGGTGACAGTAGGTACAGCACTTCTCTTTTCCCTGGATGTCACTGAAGTAATTGATAAAGTCTTTATTGATAATGGGCTATGACTCAGCTCTTCACAAGGGTTATTTTTTTTTTTAATGTGGTTCTCAAGAGTGAAACAGCATAAGATTCAAAGCACAAAAAGCTATTTTGAATAAGGGTAAAATTGTTATTATGTGGAAAGGAGCCATCCACTTGGTCAGTCTATAGTCTTAGAAACCCTCAAATGTTACAATATAGTTTGATATAAATATATTGACAGATGAAGCAAATGAATCCCAGAATGTTAGATGACTTTCTTTTAGATACAGCACCCAGGGCTTTGTCTGTTGTTAATTGTGGTGGTGGTGTGAAAGCACACGTGTGTTTTAGTTGTTGGGCTACTATAACAAAATACCATTGATATAGTGGTTTAAATAATGTTTATTTCTCATAGTTCTGAGTCTAGGATGACCAAGTTCAAGGGAAAGGCATATAATGTCTGGTGAGGGCCCTCTTCTTAGTTTGCAGATGGCTGTCTTCCCATCATATCCTCACATGTGAGAGGAAAATCATCTCTGTCCTGTCTCTTCTAATCCTACTCATGAGGACTCCATCCTCATGACCTAATTACTTCTCGAAGGTTCCACCTGTAATATCATAACACTGGGTATTAGGATTTTAATGTATGAATTTTGGGGCACACAAACATTTAGTGTTTGGCTATGTAGGTTTATGTGTCTATGTGAATTGGGGTAACAAACTGTTCTTAATCTCCGTTATCTCTGACTTTCCTCATCCTCTGATTGCCTATTTGCATAATCACTAAAACATTGCAATGGGAGATCTTTTCCCACAATATCTCTAGAAAGCTTTCAGCTTCCTAACTTGGTCAGGTCACTTTACTTATTTATTAAGTAAACATTTTTCATGAGCTAGAATAAAGTGAGAAAAAAGGGGTGATCAAAACAGATTTGTAGCCGTTATGGAGGTTACAGCTTACTGGGAGGTGCAGAAATTGCATAAACCCATATAAAGACCCTGACCATAAGAAGTGATTTTGAAGTGTGAAGTATTATGAGAACAAGATGTCATATGTAGGATGAGAGATCAGAGAAGGCCTTTTTGAATATATAATATTTAAATTGAAAGATGAGTACAGGTGTATGGTAAAAAGTAGACCAAAAAGTATTTTAAGGGCCAGGCATGGTGGCTCATGCCTGTAATCCCATCACTTTGGAAGGATGAGGGGGAAGGATCACCTGAGGTCAGGAGTTTGATGTCTAAACACTACTAAACACCGTTTAGTAGAGATGGTGAAACGCCGTCTCTACTAAAAATACAAAAATTAGCTGGGAGTGGTGGCCTGCGCCTGTAATCCCAGCTATTTGGGAGGCCAAAGCAGGAGAATCACTTGAATCCAGAAGGCGAAGGTTGCATTGAGCCAAGATCACGCCATTGCACTCTAGCCCGGGAGACAGAGTGAGACTCTGTCTCAAAAACAAAAGCATTTTAGGCCGAGGGAACAAACAGCACATAAGGCTGAGGTACCAAAAAGGCTGGAGTCGGAGTGTTGAGTTGGGTGAGCTTAGTGTCATGTGAGGCTTGAGAGGTTTGGACATGCTAGATAAAGGAAGGGACTCTGGATGCATTAGTATTTTAGTTCTGATAGGGTAGGTTTGAAAAATTTTAAGTAAGAGTGTGACAACATCCAGTTAATATATCAAGAATATTTATTTAATACTGTGAGGAGAGTTGATGGGGGAGATGTCAAAAATGGAATTGAGCAAATGATTGGGTAGTTTTTAATTCAATGGAAAAATGAAGGAAGCTGATGGTTTGGGGAGAAATGAAAGAGGCATGGATTGGGAAGTTTGCAGTGACAATACAGAGAAGTGAACAAATGTAAGATGTATCTTCCCTGTGGAGTCAACAGGTATTTTCTATATATTCCATGTCTGGGGACAAAAGCATGCCAGGGATGGCTTCTTAGCTCCTGCCATGTGCAGCTGTTGAGGGAGATAAGGTGCTGCCACTTATATGAACGCTGGAAGAGAAGCTGCTCAGGCAGGGATTAAAGCTCGATTGTAGCTACTTAGTGAGATGAAAACAAAGACAACACTTCTGATATATAATTCCTTCAAGTAATATTTCTTCAATAAACTCCACTATAGATAAAACCTTGTGGTAGGTATTGTGGCTGAAGAAAATAGGTTCAACCCATAATTACTGCTCTTCAGGATCTTCCAATAAGGAAGGTATACATACAAAGGAAGGTATAACCTCAGGGCATATATATTTTTTTTAATGGTGGACTTCTATTTATTTAAGTACCAAGCCCAGCTTTGAAAATTTAGACTTTTCAGGACTGGGTTTTCTCATGTATAAAATAAAATAGCATAGACAAAGTGTGGTCAAGGGGTCAATAACATCTGGATTTCTTTGGAGCTTGTTAAAAATGGGGAATCACAAGCCCCATTTCAGATCTACTGAATCAGAATGCACATTTCTGCAAGTTCTCCAGCTAATTCTTATGCACATTAATTTCTGAGAATTGCTGCTTTAGATGATCTCCCAAGTCCCAACCTCTGGACTTCTAGAACTAAGTTACATCCTCTTTCTGAGGGAGTCCTGCATGCATCTGACTCGTCTGTGCAAATACACATTAGTGACAGAGGGCTGAAGCACTATTGGTGTAATCAACAGCAAGCCAACTCTAAGAATTAGTTTAAATATATATAGGAGAGCTTATATTATCTAGCTAAAAAAGAAGTATATACCAAGACTTGCTAACAATAAAAATGTATATTCAGGAGTTACTCTTATGGGCCTTAATTAGGCTTCATATTTCACTTACCTTCTTTAAGACAAAAACTTTTAAATCTTGGTAAATTAGGCATGTAATCCCTTTTATGCCAATAATCCAGACGACATAGTAGGACAGTTTGATAAATACTATGTAACCAACCATCCTCAATTCTTAGTAGTTAAATATCACAATAAAATGTATTATTGTTTAGGAGGATGCAATGGTGTCAATTATATTTACAAATGAAAATTGACTGACTTGACAATAAAACAAAAGATACAAATTAAAGAGTTATAAGGCCTTTGAAGTGTTAGAAGACAAAATCATGTTATTAAATTGATGGCTTCCTTTATCACAAATTTATTACATATTTTTAATAGAGTAAACCAAATGGATTATTGCCTCTTAAAATTATAGAGATAAATGGCTTTATTTTATTTTCAATCACTTAGAGATTTAGTTTATAACCTATTTGCTTTTAATTAGATGTGTATTAAGAAATTGATAAAAATACACAGTTAAAATCATAATTCATAGATAATAATTCTCTTTGTAAAAGAATTTTTACATTATATAAATAATAAATTGAGTGCCTTTAGGTACCAGTCTTATACCTGCTTTTGAAACAGGATATTTAGTTTAGATAAATTAAATTTATACCAGTATTTTAAAAATGTATCTGTTGTGAAAAGTGAGACTCATAGGTAGTATATGAGACTTTGATAATTTACAAACTAGTTCTCTACCTTATAGGAGAAAGCTTTTACATAGGTATATGGCCCTGTGAATAACTTACCCAAATAAATGGTAAATTCCTAAAAAATAAGAAGTACACTATTTTTCCTCTTTTAACAGAGCACCTCACTAAGTGAAATGTAATAGACACTAAATGATTACATTGACCAACTATACTGTAAATAAATAGGCTTCCTTAATTTTGCTCTAATTTTTATGTTGATTACTTGGAGATATTTTGAAATTATAAAACATTTATAATTAGTCTTTAAAATTAAGGATGTGTAAAACCTATTTTTCTACTGGCAAGTTTTGTGTACACTATTGCAAAAGAAAAATTTCGAATGTAGTTAAAAAATTTTAAGTTTAAAAATTAAAGAGACAGAATCAAAATATTAATAGTTCAACAATGAATGCAGCATTTCTTAATACAATCTTTGTAAAGCTATTCATTTTATTCTTCTACTTTTTTTGCCTAAATAAGTAATTGAAGATACTTTAACCAATTTTTATGTGTTCTTACATGCTTAATACTTCTCTTCTTCATTAACGTACTAATAAGTCTTATGATCCTTAAAATGGATTGTGGGCTCAAACTGTCTCTGTTTACACTTGAACTCTCCTTGACAACCACAGAGACAAACTTATAAGACTCAGGATGAATTAGGATGCCACAGAGTACAGTTAATAATTGTTTTTATATCAATATGTCTCAGTCTCTTTCTGTCTCTTCCCTCCCTCTTCTTAATATCACACTCTACATATGCTGAATCAAATGTTTCCAATTCAAAAGATATAGAATGCTACTTTCTAGAACAGTATTTAAAACATGTTAACTACATAAAACATTAAGTCCTATTATTTTAATCTCCATCACAGAAAAAAAAAAGTTTATGAATCTATAGGAAGACAGAAGAAGGGATGATACAGTGGAACAGTCAGGGTACCAAGATAAATAATAAAAGAAGCAAAATTGAATTATGACTTGGAAAATAGTTCAAATATTTAATTAATTTGCTATTTTAACCAATTATTGTACAGTCAGGGAATTCCTAATTGAATAGGGTTATTACAATTGTAAATTTTTAGGGGATGCACTTTTTATTTTAAAAATATGCTTGCAAAATATTAAATATCTCTTCTCAAAGATTTCCAGAGTGTTTAATTTTTTAAATTAAATTACATTTAAAATTATATTGTTTAATTTTTAAAATTAAAATTAAATTTTAAAACGTATGCTCTTACTTGGTGTAGTGTTCTAACTCAGGACTAAGAGGAATTTTGAAAACACTTAGCTATAAGCAAAAAAGGTAGAAATATCCTTGTTTGTATTTTCCTTGATGAGCCCTTATAGTTTAGTAGGTGAAGTGACACTATCTTCTTACTCATAAAAGTTTATATTTATTTTGAAATCTAAAAACATTGAATTTTTTCTGAGTTTATTAAAAACAGAAAGATTTATAATTTGACATATAACTGAAGTTTCTAAGTTTGTTTTTCCTTGTTTATAGATTCAAATTAACAACAAAATTGTGAATGTACCTCTTGGGAACCAAATTTATAATTCTACATTAGGACCCTATGCAGTATACATAAATGTTTATGGCTGTATATGTACAAAATATGTGTGTCTGAAAAAAAACTGAATAATTACAATATCAGTAAACAATTTGTGTATAAACTTTGAACTATACCTAAAAGTATTTGATATATAAGGAAAAATTCAATAACTAACTTTGAAACTAGACTTACAGAAAGATTCCTTGAATGGGATTTTAATAGAAAGCTTACCACACTTACTACAGATGCATCTCTTAAAAAAAAAGGAAACAATAAATTATTAAAAGTGCATTTTACTTGACATGTATGTTCCTCCATTGTGATGCTGACATTGTATATTTGGAGGAATGCTTCAGAATACTTACTACTTAGAAAGCATGTGACTGGCTGGACGTGGTGGCTCATGCCTGTAATCTCAACACCTGGGGAGGCCGAAGTGGGTGGATCACGAAGTCAGAAGTCCGAGACAGTCTGGCCAACATAGTGAAACGCCGTCTCTACTAAAAATATAAAAATTAGCAGGGAGCGGTGGCAGGCGCTTGTAATCCAGCTACTCAGGAGGCTGAGGCAGGAGAATCGCTTGAACCCAGAAGGCGGAGGTTGCAGTTTGCCGAGATCGTGTCGCTGCACTCCAGCCTGGGCGACAGAGCGAGACTCCATCTCAAAAAAAAAAAAAAAAAAAAAAAAAAAAAAAAAAAGCACGTAATTATAAAAGATGTTAAGGAAGCCACTGAACTGGGAATTGAATACCTAAGAGAGAATCTTTTGGAAAACTGTTCACTTTTCTATCACTTGGGTTTTCCAACAGAAAATTTCCCCGATTCTCAAATATACTGTTGAATTAGATATAATTAACATATAAATGTGCCAGCTAGGTGAGATATATTTAATGGAGGGAATCTAGCAGAATTTCAATCTTGAAAAAAAATATGTACAGTCTTAAGGTTTCATAATATATTTTTTCTCTACATTTTATGAATACATTCTTTATGTGCTGCTTAATGAGAGAAAGACTTTCCAAAGTATCAAAGAACTTCTGTTTTGCTATTTTTGTCCTACCCGTGCTGTGTTTTACCTGGAACTTCTTTCAGAAAGTATGGATCTTATCTGTGTTTATTTTTTTCCCAAAAAAGGAAGTGGGCAAAATGTTAGGAACTAATTAACTATCTCCTTGCAGTTAGTGGTTCTGAATTTGAATAATTATGCATTTGGAAATAACGCACGTTAATCTCCTGAAGAATTTTCTCAAAGCTAAAAGTTTTCTAAGACAGACTTTATATTGAATATGGTTGCAGTGTTAGCACAATATTTTCTCGTCCTATCAAGGAGGTTTGCATCTCCACATGGAGTTTTATTTAGTTCTCATCATGAAATCTTCCATTTTGATATTATCCTGCTGTGTGTTACTGGTATGTTCTCTTGAGCACAATGTCTATGAGACTTGTCTGTAATTTGAAACCGATTCAGAAACACTGATTATCACACAATAAAACCATAGTATTAAATAATATATGTATGAAACTGGGATTTTAATTTTCATGTGTCTGTGAATAGAAATCTAAAACATTTGTAGTGGTGGCAAGGGTAGAAGAAGACATGAGCTTACCAGGTTGGTTTATCATTTTGTTTTTGAATTTTGTCATTGAGTAATTTATTTACATTACACATTTTCATTAATGTGTTTCAATATATTTTATTATTATAAGGAACAGAACAACAAGAATCAAGAAAAATATTAAGTTAATTCTATATGACCTACTTTTAAGGATTCATATATACATATTCTGTCTACACACACACACACACACACACAAACAAATATACTCTGACTAGTTTTCAATTATTTTTAAAGCAAGATCCACTGTTTTCAACATCTTTTGGGTGGGGAAATATGTGAGATGGGGAAGGGGTGGGGATGTTTTGGTTTGCATTCTGTTCAGTATCTAGATTTCCCAACATATCCAGACAAGTTTTCCAAATCATTTCACATTCCTGTAACAACTCACCATCACATATTTTCTCTTATTAATGTCCTGATGATAAGTCCTTGAAATCCTAGGCAAGAATTTTCCTTAGAAGTGAGAAACATTTTATATTTCTAACTTTCAAAAATATAAAACCTGTTTTATATGTTGTGTCCTTGGATTAATAAACTATTTCAAGGTTATTATGATAAACAGAGTTGTTTTATTTCAGATGTAATGCCCAAATAATTACACACTATAATAAAATTAATCCAGCCAAATGATATAAGAAAAGCCAAGAGTAATGAGGTCAGTTTCACTTTTACAATTATAAAGGAGCATTCATTTTAAATTAACTTCAGCCATTTAATGAAAAGCTATTCATGTACACATTAACTTGTTCAATACAACAGTAGTAAATAGAGAAAGTGATCACCAACATTATTCCCCAAAGTCTATCTAATGAATTCCCTTTTAACCTGGTGACCCAAACAACTCTACACCATGATTCAGATGACAGGAACATTCACTTTAATACTCTTAACTATAGGTTTGGAGAGCAGTCTGTAATTAAGGGTCAGGTGATTGAGAATCATTGATAAATCCAATCAACCCCCATCATTCAGAATCTAGTGGTATGGAAGCCATTTACACAAATAACCTTTAATTGCTCTTAATGTGCAAGTGTATAATTTATACTATTTTCCTCTAGATCTGCTTACCCAAAGCACTCATTTCCTGTCCAGTAATGGCATTTGGTGCTAGATTTCAGACATTTGTAAAACATATCCTGCCATGGATACTGAATATATTGTTTGTCATTTCATAACTGATCCTATGCAGCACTGAGTAAAAAGAAAAAATAAAACTCAGTTTTTTAGATAATGTTTTTCATGTCCAGCACTAAGTATATTTATCTGAAATGACTTGTGAAACAAGGGAGGAGAATAAATAAATAGTTGAATGAATATATGTTTTTATTTGGCCTAATAGTAGTTGTCGTTTCGTCTCTAACAGAAAAAGTTAAGCTAAACCTTCTTTGCATCCTTGACTTTTATCTACTTGTGACATCACAATTCATACCACATGAAAGTTAGTTATTATTTATAAAAATATACTTTCCTCTAATCACTTTATTCCTTTCTCTTCTGAGTTTTCTTCTTTCTCTTTTTGTTACTTGACAAAAGAAAAAAGAAACTGAATTTTTATAGTTTGATGAAAAGGTCAACAATTAATACTAGAAGCAATATTAAATAAGAAGGCAATAACAGCGTTAAGAATCTTTTCTTTTTTTTTTTTTTTTCTCTCTCATTTTCTTGCTTGTCTCACTATGGAGAACCATTAGTTCCACAGCTGTTAAAGACAAGATTTCTGGTTTTAAAAGAGATGTTTTTAAAGTTTCACATTTGCCACACCCTGGGAAGGAAAAGTTGCTTCTAGTTCCCATCAGCCTGAAAGAATTAGGATGATGACATTATTGTGGCAGAAAAGTTTTTCATACACGTTTTAGTAAACCTCTCCAATGAGGATGAACTTAACTAGTCAGTTAGCAAATGAAGCCATACTGTTTGCTTTAGTTTCATGTCATTGCATCAGAAATTCTACTTGTGATATATTAATTAGCACATTCTATTTTGATTTTCTAAGTATAGGGACATTACTGGTTATAGCAGCATGTATTTCTAAGTGAATTAAGTAAGTACAGACATATGAATAAGAAAAATATAATAAAAAATATATGAGGACAAACTACAGGTCAGTTAAGATTTAAAGTAATGTTCAACAGGTATGTACAAACATCATGCATCATATATGAAAATTCATAAGCAAAGGCTGAGTGTATAATTTCCATTCCTGACATTGTTATATTTTTGTCACTTCCCCACCCTCATCAAAACACATTTGCTTATTAACATAATACATTATTATGTTATTATACATTGCTTATAAACATAATAATTTTGTCCATGAGATATAAATATTTACATAATCTTATAAAAGAGAAGTTTAAATATAATTGGGACATAATTTATTTCTACTTATATAAATATACCAAGAGCAGCATTCTTTGACTTCATTACAGAAAAAAATAAGAACTTTTAAAAGATAAGTCTCAAAAAGGAAATTATTTCAAATGTCTATTATTTGTGATAGTGCTATATCAGTAGCTTTCTGTTCCCTTGGGGATCAAATCTGAAAGTCATATTTACCTAGTAGCTATAAAGCGTATTGAAATAGATACCAACTTAGGACAAAAACAATACCATTTTGACAAGAGAGTTACACACAAGTCAAGGCATTAACTTTTTACCTCACAGGCACCAAAGTTTAAAATGTGCTTTAAATGAAAGATTAAATGATTTCAATATCTCAGTTTCAAACCAGCTGATATTTGTCTACATCTATAAAAACTAATAATTGAAATATCACACATTAATTATGGCTTGTGTGAGTTATGCGTTAGAAAGGACAGAGATGATAGTTACTGACTAGGCAGGTGGCTCTTGGGAGAGAAGATGAGGAGATGTACAGAAGGAGCAATGAACAGGGAAGAAGTTTTAATTAGGATGGAATGTCAAATGACTGATTCAGTCACTGTAAGCAATCAGGGGTTCAGACCCTTATTCTGAGGTACTCTAAAAACCCTGTCTGTACTGGTCTGAATGTTTATGTACACTCATAATTTATATGTCTAAACCTAATCACCAATGCAGTGGTATTAGGAGGTAGGACATTCCAGAGGTGATTATGAGGATGGAGCTCTCATAAATGGGATTAGTGTCCTTATGAAAGAGGCCCTAGAGAGTTGTCTTCACCCTTCCACCGTGTGAGGACACAGCGGGAAAGTTCCATCCAGGAACAGACCCTCACCAGATGCCAAATCAACTTTATCTTGGACTTTGCACCCTCCAGAACTGTGAGAAATAGTTTTCTGTTGCTTGTAAGTTAACTTCCCAGTCTATTGTGTTTGTTTTAGGCCTGAATGGACTGAGACACTGTCTTATGTGTACTTTTTTAGCTGCCTTCATTTTTTTAGGGGTATTTCCTCTAGTTCCATTAATAATAGAACAAACATTATTTTTCAAAGATTGCCCTTGAAAACTGAGAGTACTGGTCTGGTCAAATAAAAACATATATTCATTTATCCTATTGACTATATTCATTAGGTAAGAACTCTATTTTATTCACTTTTGCATTTTCAGGATGTGTTATAGTGATTGAATATAACAGGAATTTTAAAATAAAGGTATGATGAATAAAATCAACTACCTTTATGTGTTTGATACAAGAGGCTTTAAAAATATTAAAAGTATAATTATAATTTACATATTACAATGAAAATTTTATAAGACCACATATAATCACAGATTCTGATCTTGGCAATGTCCTGTAGTCACTTAAAAGATTTTATTTGTTTTAAACTCATCTCTTAGTCAAAGATAATGCTTATCCTACATGATATACCTGATAATTGAATATGAAAGAATATAGATACTCTTTAAAGTTAAAATATTACATGAGAATGCAAAATTTGACCCTCCCATTATTGTCAATATCAGGTTAATGGATTTAGATATAGGGAATCAGTTAATAGTATGAGAATGAACACAAAATTTCTGAAACAAGCATAACTAAATAGAGATTATAACATTTGGAAAATATTGTGAAGTAATGTAAAACACAGTGTGAGTTTATTGTTGTTGAAAAGGAAATATGAATGAAAATAATTACCTATCTAGGCTCATTATAAGTATCAAATACATTCCTTATATGGCAAATTTAAAAATGGCCATAAATTAGATAATTTCTTATTGCAGCAGTATTGTTGCTTAACTGTGAAACAGCATGTGTATCTATATATTGAAATATTTTGTTATGTTCAGATTGTTTTTAACATGTCTGATTACTTTCTGCATATATATTTATATATATGTATAGTTACACATGTACACACATATATACATATATATGATCTTTATATAGGAGTTATAACTGTGAATACATTGAGTGGCATCACCTTCCAATATTACCTCTGAGCAGAGAATTGGGTATTGAGAAACTATAGGAACATGGTATATTGTTATTTTAAATTACTCATTCTTATAATAGAGCCCAATGATAATTGAACATTTTACAATCAGCTGAAACTTGCTTCATCTTAATTGTTGAAATTTGAGTTAGATGTTTTTTTTTCTTAAATAGAAAAATATTTGCAATTGTAGGCTAATTAGTCATAAGTCAAAAATTTGGGTATCATGTTTAATAAATAGTGCCAGATATATTAAATTCACAAAGTTTTATCATTCTTTTTGAAATATACTTGAGACTTACACCTAGAGATAAAGATCAGAATATATTTCTTTAATATGAATAAAAGCATGTGCCACATCACACTTTAAATAAACACCCAAATAGCAAGATGATAAAAATCATATATTCTTGGTTAAACATATATGTTATTGTCACATGAGTTGCCATCTTTAGCCTAAGAGGAATATTAACTCCAGGCTTAAATTGAGAAAATATACGTAGGAAATGTTGAACAAAATGACTCATATTGTGTGTTACTTTCTTGTCATCGAATTTTTTTCAACAGTATTCAGTTTTTTCCATGTGAAAGTAAGAAACAGAGGTGGATGTAAGATAGCAAGGTTTACAAGGAAAATAAAACTCTATAGTGTTCGCTATTGTTCATAGTGGTGATCACTGCTTCTAGTACATTGTAGGTATACAATCAAATATGAATAGATTATAATGGAAATAAACAACTTCATGTTTGCAATGGGGCCTAATTCTATTTCTTACCAGTCTGTTTATGGTGGGTATGTAACAAAAGTTCAGCTAATTACATTAACTATAAAATGAAGATCATCAATTTTCTCTCCGAATGTCAAAGAACATAAATTAAAATAGATTTTTAAATTTATTTTGTAAACTATAAAACAGTATGCACAAAATACAAGCAGACTTCACTTCAGTGTGAACCGTAAATGTCACTGTGCTAGCTGACTTGTTGAAAGTGATTTTTAATAATCAATAGGAAAAAATCATAATCTTTAAAAATTTGTGTAACAAAATGTGAAAAACATCAAAAAAATTGACTGTTATTTATAAGTATACAAGGAAATAAAAATAGTAAAACTAACATTTTTAGAATATTATAATTCAAAACATTAGAAACAATGAGAACTAAAATGTTTTCCTTGCAAATAACTTATCAGGAATATATTGAATATTGCTTGCCTTCTCATCATATACTTGACAATACCTATAGAATGATCATTTTTTTATTCATTGATATATTGTCATATTTCTTTCTGAGTTTGGATCAACTTCCAACATTGTATTCTTTGTACTTACAATGTCATGAAATATTTGAGAGTTCCTTTAATGTGAAGTGGTTTTATAGCGTAACTTCCAATGGGACCTTATGATCCTTTTTGTCACAACGATTTCCTTATTTACGTTGATAAATTTGCCTTCCCTGAGTTCCTCTGGCTGTGTATCTAGAGTCTCAAATGTCAAATACCAAAATGCTCACATTCAACTAACTCTTCTATAATTCCATTTATATTTAATTCAGGTTTTTTTTCTAGCATTATCATTTTTGCCATTACTGCACTTTCATCTTTATTGACCTATTTCTTTTAATGATCCATTTTTGTAAAGTGGCACATTGGTAGGTTTGTCCCTGAGAAACAAGGGGCAAGAGAGAGAGATGCATGCTTAGCTGTCTGAGAGTGAATTGAACATAGGTACCAAGCCCTGGCACACTGCAAAAACAGTGACATGCTTGGTCACTAATCATGATGGGTATCTCTTATCACATAGTAGGGATTTGTGATCTGAAGAGCTAGCAGTCAAATTTGTACTGTTAATATAATATAATAAAATTTATTATAATATAATAAAATTTGTAGCAGTTAATATAATGTGGTAACTGAAATTATATTATAACTGAATTATAATATAATATATGCTGCTGAGAGGCTGGTATTATTTAACTAATCTGTGTAATTGAAATTCATGTATTTTGCTACCAAGTACAGTGGGGACTGCATTTTTATTATTCTCATACCTCTGTGAAGTCATTTTGATAGTTTTCCATAGAAAAATGGAGCTCTTCATAGCAAATCATGCTTCTTTGTTATTTGTATGACAGGAAATGGTTTATAACTGAAGGGGTTAACAGTTTTTATTAATATGAAGAATGTTTTGCAAGGTAAATAGGTTTTGACTGTTTATATTTTAAAGAATCAAAACATAATCATTTTCCTTGATGAAAGCAAAGTTTATTCTAATCCCTTTCAGTTTATCACAATACAAAAAATTGTATTTAGCTAATCAGATTTTGATAGACAAATGTTTCAATTTTAAATAAATTGCTATAACTGTAATTTCACTACTCTCCCAGTAGAGTCCATTTTCCCTTGTGAAATTTTTAAAAAATGTAATAGGCAGTCACTTAATATAAAGTTAGAGCTTCAGTTCTTTCTTCAGAAAAAGTTGACAAAGGATCTTTTTTGGTGTTTGGTTCAAATTGTGCTGTATACACAGGTTTCAGGGAAGAGTCTGAGGTTGCACAGTCAGATGAAAATGGTATGATGCTCTTTCATAGAATATTCTTTCCAAGTGATTGGAGGGCACTTGATATAGTCTTCTTTTTAGAGTTACAACATCATTGAGAAAGAAGAAAGAACTTAATTTGGAAAGCACCTCTCTAAATTTTCCCACAATATACTTTGAATTAAAGAGGACAATGAAAATGATTACTTCTAACTATAGCTGAATTCACTTCCATTTGGTAGCTATTTGCATTCTACTTTATCATATAAATAGTATCTGAATATTTGTACTGACCCAGTAAAATTTTCTTTTGTCTCTTCATTGTCTGTATTTTTTTAAAAATAATATTTTGTATACTTTTTGATTTAATGGTAATCAATTATATCAGACAGCTAGTTGCAATCAAAAGATTACAAAAGAACAAAACTTGAATGATTAATATTATTTATGTAGCAATCAGATTCGAATCTATCAAACATGTGCTAATTTTGACTTTTGTTTCTTCTTGGGAAATTATTGCACGCAAATATGTAGCCATATCCTAGCTTTTTAAAAAAATTCAAAGAATGCAAAAAATAAATAAATAAAAAAGCAACAAGTTAAGCACTCCATACCTTATGGTATATTATTATCATTTTTGTGAAAGTTTCTTTCTCTTGTTTTTTTTTTGTTTTTTTTTTTAATGTTTCATTCCCCTTCATCCTTATTCTTCTCTACTGGCAACATTCAAATACATTTGAAATAAGTCTTTTTACTAATATACTATTATTTTCTTTCACATACTTTAGAGCTTATAAGTGATATGCAAAAGGTCTCTTGATGTGGCTTCCTGTATATTTCATTCATTGCATCTAATTGTTTCATTACATAGTGGTTCACCAAATTTTACTTATCCATACCTCCATTGATGAGCATCTAATTTCTTCTCTCTGTATCCTACAGTAATATTACTAGGAAGAATACTTTCATATATGTCACTGTTATAGACCTGTGTGACAATTTCTCTAGGATATTATCCCAGGGGCAGAATTTGGATTCTATAGTTGTGAATTCTTAATTTGATTAAGTGCTACCATCAAAATTGTACTTCAGCATGACTACACAAACCTGTATCTCCACTTGTATTTCTTTGATGCTTTTAAACTTTTCATTTACATTTTTTGAAAACTAACTATATCTTTTCCCATTTTACTAATAGAGTTGCTATCTTACTCTGTGGATTTGTGCATTCTAGATAAGATATTTTCTTGTCAGTTTTAAATATTGCAAATTTCTTCTCCCTCTCATCTGATATTTGTATATTAATTCTATCTATGTCATTCTTTGTTAGATACCTTAATTCATTTTAATCAAATTCATAAACTTTTTTGGACTTAAGATTTGTTTTGTTTTCTATTTTATAATAGGAAATTTTCAATCCTATAAAACAAGATATTCAGAGTTAAGCATTTGTTACGATTTTGCAAATGTTGGGTAGCATTTGTTCTATTTATATTTTTGTAACAACTTGTATAAAATTGTAATTAATTTCTTCTTGAACATTTGTTGAAGCATACACTTAAGCAACCCAAAGCTGTTTTAGTATTATGAAATCTACCAGGATGTATGATCTCAAAATTCATTTTATAATAACACATGATAAAATTATACTACTTCTTTAGAACACTAGGAATAAAATGCTGTTCTATATCAACAACATGTTTAGTGGCATAAGACTAAGAGGATATGGTGCCTAGTCTCCAATGATGGCTCCCAATAATCCCTTTCCTTCCTATATGCACAAGTCACACCTCATATGGAGGTAAAGCTTAATTGCCCTTTCCTTGAAGCTCATCTGCTTTTGTGCTCATTTGGCTTTGAATGCAATCAGTATGGAGAGTAAAATCAATGACAACTGATCTCGTAGCTGGTGACCAGTAGCACCTGTCAGCCGTGGAAATAAGGCCATATTGGAGCTTCCAGCCATCCAGAATCTCAGTGAACTTTATGTGAGTTGAAAGGATTGACCAGTCATTTTCAAGAATTGTGAACATTTATAGGTTGTAGTTTCAAGCCATCATATTTTGAAATAATTTGTTATGCAACAATAGATAACCAGAACAGCGCTTTAAAAAAAAAACTAAACAAATATGGTTAATAGCACAATTTTTACTTTACATTTTAGTCACCTCAATAAAGATAAAACAGATATAATAAATAAAATATTAAGAGGGAGAAAATAGTTGTCAGTATTTGGAGATACGTTCTTTACACATGTCTAGAAAAACACAGGATAATGAAATCTAAAATAAAATTCTATATAACATTGTTCATCTTCAAGAAATAAAAAGCATTAAATATGGTAATTATAAAAGACTTTTTCTTCATAATTTTATTAACATATAACAGTGTCTTGTGGGCTTTATAATCTATCTATATAATGTATATGAAAAATATAGCAATATACTAATAACATATAATAGATGAAACTCCAAAATATTATATAGAGTGAAAAAAAATCTTATGCAAAAGAATATCTACTTTGCAACTTCATTTACATTAGGATCCACAACAAGCAAAACTAATGTGTAATGAAAAAATCCCAACAGTTTTTGCCTCAGGTAGTTGTGGAAACTGACAAGGAAGGGGCACAAGGAATATTATGGGAGTAAGGGTGATGACCTATGTCTCAGGAGAGATTTTGGTTACACAAGTATATACATTTGTCAAGTGCACATGATTAAGTTT
Source organism: Cheracebus regulus (assembly GCA_963574635.1). NCBI lineage: Eukaryota > Metazoa > Chordata > Mammalia > Primates > Pitheciidae > Cheracebus > Cheracebus regulus. The sequence continues at coordinate 72,530 of CAUYQU010062420.1, read as the reverse complement.
AGGTGTTTTATTGTACATTTTATGTGACAATATTTTAAATATTAAACTGATTAATGATATATGCTGAGGTATGTATTAGGAAGTGAACAGAAGTTTGAAATTTATTTGAAGTGAATAAAAATATGAGGAATTAATAGATGGATAGAGCCATGGACATAGCATGTGGAGGCCAATTGGAGAATCTAGAACGTGGATATACAGTGTTCAGGGTAATGTTATTTCTATTTTGTGGTACATTGAAAAATTTTCATAATAAATTATTGGGGAAAATATAGAATGAAGGACAATCTTATACACTGATGGTGAGAATGTAAATCTATACAACTTTTCTCTAAAATGATCTCGATGCATATATAATATTCATACTTTGATATAATAACTAAACATCAAGAAATAATATAGGGTGGGCCCATTGGCTCACACCCATAATCCCAGTACTTTGAGAGGCCGAGGCAGGTGGATCACATGAGGTCAGGAGTTCAACACCAGCCTGGCCAACATGATGAAACCCCTTCTTTACTAAAAATACAAACATTAGCTGGATGTGGTGCTGTGTGCCGGTGATCGCAGCTATTTGGGAGGCTGAGGAACTAGAATCACTTGACCCCAGGAGGCATTGGTTGCAGTGAGCTGAGATTGCGCCACTGTATTCCAGCCTGGGCGACAGAGCAAGACTCTCAACACACACACACACACGAAATAATCCAATAGGACGTGATTAAAAAAACAGTAAACAAAGCTTCATGTTCATAAAGATGCGTTAAAAAATAAATGCCTAGTTTTAAAATAGTTAAGTATTTTTTGGATAATCTTTTTATTCTAGAATTGTTCTTTGGGAGGCCAAAGCAGATGAAATACTTGAGGTCAGGAGTTCTAGACCAGCCTGGCCAACGTGGTAAAACCCTGTCTCTACTAAAAATACAAAAATTAGCCAGTCTTGGTGACAGGGGCCTATAATCACAGCTACTGGGGAGGCTGAGACAGGAGAATCTCTTGAATTCAGGAGGTAGAGATTGCAGTGAGTCGAGATTGTGCCACTGCACTCCAGCCTGGGTGACAAAGTGAGACGCTCTCTCAAAAAAAATTGTTTTAGATATGCAGAAATGTTAAAATGACAGTAGAGTTCCAATTTGCCTTGTGCTGTTTCCTTTATTGTTAATATCTTACATTATTATGGCACATTTGTCATAACTAATAAACCAATAAGCTTAAATAATATACTTTAGATCTTCTTAATTTTTACCTTATTTATGGGTTAAATATTATGCAGCCATTAAAGCGATTTTAAAGTTTTTAACATCATAAAATGTGATTCAGTATTAAGGAAGCAACATAATTCTTTCTTCTTGTATTTCTTCATCATTGAATTAAATATTTGGTGTTCAAATATACATGTTTATTGTTTGAATGGAATGAAAATGTAAAGCTTTATTTAAATCATATTTAGTTAGGAGTGGCTTTATAACTGATATTGAGATACAGGACCTTGAAACAGATATCTCAACAAAATATCAACAACCTATTTCCAAAGAAAATATTTAATGTAAAATTATTATTGAATATGTTTTCCCAACCCAGTGATACTAATACATAATACCGTAATGGACTTCATCTGGTACAAAAACCCATACAATGTGTTACAACACTGGAAAACAGAATGCAAGCTGACACATAACAACGCCCATCAAAATGTAGGAGGAAACTGGAAACAGATACTGTGTTGGGGAGTAATGGCTGTTCTAATGTTATATGGTGTGATTTGAAGTGGTTACCTAAAATGGGATGTGTAGCTCTTTTGCCCCAGGATCATGTCTGCTGTACTCATGATTTATTTAAACATGTGGCATTCTACAATGCTCTCCCTCCATAAAAATCATCCTTAGCCAGCTGGGTAATGTTAACTAGGAACTAATCATAAACATCTGGTTAGTTTACATACATGTTTTCTTTTTTTCCAGATTTTCCTTAAATGAAGTATCTGTTCACCTTTATACAAATTGTTCTAGTTTTAAAAAATTGTCTCATAAAGAAAAAGGAAAGGAAAGTGTTTCTTTTAAATGCTTTTGGTGTCAATACTTTTTGTTTATTTCTTGGACTAAAAATTTAACAAAACTTGTTCTGCTTAAAATAGTCTCTTATTATATCCTGATCTCTGCCATTTTCTATTAAATTTAGCAATAATTTTTTTAAACTTATAAATAATGGATCATGTCAAAGTATTGTATTAGAAAAGCAATAAAAAGTTTTTAAATTAGTCTTATATAGACTTCGTTTTTCAGAAATCCAATTAAAATATATACATTTAGGTATTCAGTTATAAATGTTAGTGAACATTCCTCACCTAATCATTTATTATTATATTCTCCCCTCTTCTCTCTTTCCTGCATTTTTCTCCTTCTCCCACTTTTTTGAATTAATCTACAGATTTTTGCTAAGCACTGTATCCTTTACATTATGCTTGTAGTACTAAGTTGCTTTCTGGAATTTATAAAAATCTAATGATTCATCTTTTTGGTCTGTCTCAACCACGCTTCTGTACAGGGAAACTACTAATGTGAAAAGCTGAAACTGTATGAACATGAGAAATATTTTCTCTTTTAAATTCTTAAATTCTGATTTAATTCATATTGTTAAACACAAACTCCTGAATGAAAAGTACATACCAGAAGGATGAGTTTGCTCTTCGCTTAGGCTTCAGGATCTTCATGATCCACAAATGTTGACATTATCCTTTAGAAAAAATTTTAACATGATCTCCCATGTGATATTTTCACTCACTTCCATTCTCTCCTCTGTCTTTTTCAATTAATTTAAAATATTTTGCACAAGAACTATTTCCATCAGAAAACTATGTAAACTTTTGCTTAGTTTGTCTCTCTACATATGTCATCAGCCTAGATGTATGTTTGTGGTTTTTGTTTTGCTTTTGTATGTATTCTGTTTTAAATCTCTAGCTAGCTTTTGAATAAACTGAGAGCACTGGCTGTTTTCTATGGATAAAATGCTCTGCAGAAAGTAGCTACTTCATAAAAACATGGGCCAGTGTTATAATGTGCTCCATACAGAGACATAAGGTCTTGTTTTTGTCTATCCAATGCTCTAGTTAGACTAATATTTTTATTTAATTTTATTTTATTTCCATTCTGTTACTGTTACCATTGTGGCTTCTTTATACTGACATAGTGTTTAATCTCTAGAGTCTCTTACCAACCTAAAAGTTTTGTTAGAACATTTATATGCATTTTCTATTTGACTTATTTCTCAATAAATTTCCTAAGGCTGTGGTTTATGGATTAATGCCTAATAATAGACAAATTTAAAAATTACTTTGACAAGTGTCATGCATCCTTCTAGATTATGCAGAATAGCTGTCCAGGAATACTTTGGCAACCTTAAATTTAACACACCTTAATATTTTCCTCTTAAGCCTGAGAAAGGCTGCTTCAGTTCTAAATTCATCTAAGAGAAATTTGAGGACATTTGAATACATATTTCCAAAAGGGAATCCATAAGAATTCTGAAAATATGGGATGAATTTGTCTTGCAGTGTTTTCCCAAGGTAACACTTTATATTCATGGTGGCTAAGTGTTTAGAATGACGCTAAGGTTTAGCTATGTGTGTGTTGCTGATGTTATACATAAAGAGAAAAACAGCCAATGAGTATTTCCAGATTCAAACAGAGGTTGTACTACAAATCAAAAAATTAAGTTCAAGATAGGAGAAACCTTGGAGTAGGGAATGGGGGAGGGAGGTGGGTACTTGATATAGGTCTTGCTGCATTTTAGATATTGGCAGTGCAACCCTAGTGGATAGGCCTTGCAAACAACTATAAATCTAACTGATACCGAATTGAGAAAATCTGCTTGTGAGTTTTTGGGAAATTGAAAAAGAGATAAGAAAATTTGTCTACACATAATGTGAGTTGAAAGAAGACAAATTTTTTTGTAGGTTTTTTTTTTTTATGCTTTAAGTTCTGGGGTACATGTGCAGAACGTGCAGGTTTGTTACATAGGTATACACGTGCCATAGTGGTTTGCTGCATCTATCACTCCGTCATCTACATTAGGTATTTCTCCTAATGCTACCCCTTCTTTATCCTCCCACCCCCTGCTACCCTCTCCTAGCCTCCCATCCTCTGACAGGCCTGGATGTGTAATGTTCCCCTCCCTGTGTCCATGTGTTCTCTTTGCTCAACACCCACTTATGAGTACATGCGGTGTTTGGTTTTCTATTTTTGTGTCAGTTTGCTGCTGATGGTTTCTAGCTTTATCCATGTCCCTGCAAAGGACATGAACTCATGTTTTTTATGGCTGCATAGTATTCTATGGTGTATATGTGCCACATTTCTTTTATCCAGTCTATCACTCATGGGCATTTGGGTTGGTTCCAAGTCTTTGCTATTGTGAGTAGTGCTGCAATAAACATACTTGTGCATGTATCTTTATAATAGAATGATTTACAATCCATTACTGGTATATACCCAGTAATGTGATTGCTAGATCAAATGGAATTTCCATTTCTAGAGCCTTGAGATGGCCACACTCTCTTCCACAATGGTTGAACTAATTTATACTCCCACCAGTGTAAAAGCATTCCTATTTTTCCACATCCTTTCCAACATCTGTTGTCTTCTGATTTTTAAATGATCGCCATTCTAACTGGCGTGAGATGATATCTCAATGACTATGCTGGAAAGAGGCATCACTGGGGAAAGGAAGTCAAACATTTGGCTTATATTAGAGAATCAGGCAAGAGCCAACAGTATGTTGAACTGAGCTGCCTACGAACCAGGAGAATTGTTCCTCATTATGTAATTGACATATCCACTTTCCCAAACTCTGTTACCATTTAAACATTTAAAATAATAATTTACATAGCTTACAAAGAAAAAGTTTGGTTACTGAATTATTGTTTGATCTTAACTTTCTTTTCCTTTCATTTTGTATTTTTTTTTTTTTTTTAAGTCAGAGCCTCCCTCTGTAGCCCAGGCTGGAGGGCAGTGGCATGAACTCTGCAAATTGCAACCTCTGCCTCCCAGGTTCAAGCGATTCTTTGGCCTCAGCCTCCTGAGTAGCTGGGATTACAGGCACCCACCATCACACCTGGCTAATTTTTTGTATTTTTAGTAGAGACAGGGTTTCACCATGTTGGCCAGTCCAGTCTCAAGTGAGGTCATTACTCCTGACCTCAAGTGATCTGCCTGCCTCCACCTTCCAAAGTTCTGGGATTACCGGTGTGAGCCACCACACCTGGCTGATGATGTTCACTTTCTTTCTAAGCCTCCGTTCCAGGCAAACAATCAATCAGGGATGCTCCCGCACTAGAAAGGGAAGAGTGCCCCAAGGTGTTATTTGTACTGGTACACCCTAAAGGAAATGGGAATAAGTGACTACACCCAATCGCTCTTGTCTCAGCTCTCTCAATACAAGTGAGTCACACTCTTTTCTTCCTCTCTTACCTTAGGACATTCCAGAATGTTTAGGGGAGATACCTACAATATAAAAACCTATGCCAGATAAAACTGACTTTATTTTATAACTAAAAAAAAAAAAAAAAAAAAAAAAAAAGAACAAGGAGGGATTACTTAACATTTACCAAGCAAAGACTCTAACAGATAATTTACTTAAGTTAATAACTGAAGAAAATATAGCTAAAGAAAATGGCCCTGTAGCTTCAGGAAACATCAGAGTAGTGCACTGTAATGCAAAGACCACTGGGACTGGGTTACAAAGTTCTGAAGTTCTGGTCCTAGTTTGAGACCAGACCTGTGGTAAATCCTAAACTCTTTTCTGTACATTTTCTCTACCTACCTGTCAAAACAGCCTGGCACTAGTACCAAAACAGAGATATAGATCAATGGAACAGAACAGAGGCCTCAGAAATAAGGCCACACATCTACAATCATCTGATCTTTGACAAACCTGACAAAAACAGGCAATGGGGAAAGGATTCCCTATCTAATAAACGGTGTTGGGAAAACTGACTAGCCATCTGCAGCAAGCAGAAACTGGACCCCTTCCTGACACCTTATACAAAAATTAACTCCAGATAGATTAAAGATTTCAACGTAAGACCTAACACCATAAAAACTCTAGAAGAAAACCTAGGCAATACCATTCAGGACATAGGCATGGGCAAGGACTTCATGACTAAAACACCAATAGCAATGGCAACAAAGCCAAAATAGACAAATGGGATCTAATTACAATAAGAGCTTCTGCACAGCAAAATAAATTATTATTAGAGTGAACTAGCAACCAATAGAATGAGAAAAAAATTTTGCAATCTACCCATCTGACAAAGGGCTTATATCCAGAATCTACAAAGAACTTAAACAAATTTACAAGAAAAAAAAACAATCCCATCAAAAAGTGGGCAAAGTATATGAACAGACACTTCTCAAAAGAAGACATTTATGCAGCCAACAAACATATGGAAAAAAGTTCATCATCACGGGTCATTAGAGAAAGAAGACAAATTTTAAAAAAGATATAAAGGAAAGCCAGCCAAATAAATATCAAAATGATGATAAAAATAAACATGAAATTTAAAAAGAGGAAATAGATTTTAAATATCTCATGTAGCTATGAAAAATGAGATCACGGCCTTTGCAGCAACATGGATGGAGCTGGAGGCCATGAGCTAAGTGAATTCATGCAGAAGCAGAAAAGCAAATACTGCGTATTCTCAAATAAACTAAACATAAGCTAAACACTGAGAACACATGAACATAAGGAAGGGAACAATAGACACTGGGGCCTATTTGAGGGTGAAGGGTAGGTGGAGGGTGAGGACTGAAAAACTACATATTGGTTACAATGCTGACTACCTGGGTGACAGAATTATCTGTACACCAAACCTTGTGACACCAAATTTACCCATGTAACAAAACGACATGTACCTCTTGAATCTAAAAGTGGGAAGGAAAAAATTAAAAGCAATAAATATTGGCTCAAAATGCTGCATGGAAATAAAGTTAATAAAATGGGAATAAAACTGAAGCAGACCTACAATTTGTCAAGTAAGTTTAAAAAATAACTTATTAAATTTAAAAAACCATGGGGCTATAAAGTAATGTAAAATCGGTTTTAAGAGTTATGGTGAAGTAGAAAACAGACATTTCTAAACATTGGATCACTACTCGGGCCTCATTTTCAGAAATCATGAAAAATAAAAAAGCATGAAAAATCCCCCAAATTCAGAAATATGTCACATCTGCCTCTCTTATAATTCACATGAATTCCAATTATTGTGTAGGCAGATTTGTAGGGCTGCTTACTGAAAACTGATTTATATCATCATTTAGTGATTTTGAACTAATTTCTCACTGTGACTTAACTGAGTCTTTTGTTTAATATTGAATAAGTAATCACTAGAACTTAGTCTTGCCTTCCAGGAACTTTCAAGGAGCTTGAAATCTAACTGGGGAGACAGATACATCAAGAGTTAATTTTCATACAATAAAGAAATCCATGATTGATAGATGAATGGGATGTGTAGGGTGCTGTTGGAGTGCCTAGAATGTGCATTCAGTCCAGCCTAAAATTTCTTAAAGAAAGTGATATCTAATTTAATCTTAAAGGATGCAGAAGAGTTTGCCAGATGAAGAAAGATGAAGGGATGTTCCTAATCCATGGGACAGAATGAGTCTACTGTCAAACGTGTGGAATAGTGTATATTGTGAGGGGAACTAAGAGTTAAAGTCTACCACTTTCTTGTCAGATAATAATAACCAAAAGCTTAATTGACCCAGAACTTTTTGTCAAGGAGTACATTTGGTTTGCTTTTCATTATTTTACCATCACAGTTTTGGGATTTGGGTATGCATCTCTACAAAGAAAATTGCTTTTTAAGAAGGATGTCAAGGTCTCTTGCTTTTAATAAGGTATCACTTTCTTTATAACTTCTGGATATGATTTAAAATTATATTTCAAGTATAATATTTACAAACTTTTTTTAGAAGAAATAAAGATAATAAACTGTATGTAATGGTTGTGCATGGGCAGGGGAATATAAGCCAATTAAAACTCAGTAGAGGAAAAAGATTTTTCAATGTAGCATCAGCGTGGCATCAGCCACCCAAATTTGTTTAACCAGAACATAATTTCTTTATGTATACCATTTGATTATAGATGTTAGTAATATAAACTTTCCTTCTTTCTTTTTTTTTTTAGTAATATAAACTTTCTTAAGAAAGTTTTACATTTTCTGATTGCAAATTATTGGAAAGAAAATGATGAGAATCTATATTTGGTAATGTGATGATTATACATATATTTCTTATGGTTCCTGTCCTCTTGTTATACAAGTATTACAGAAATATTTTAGCAGTAGAGGAAATCACGAGTACTGAACTATTTCCACTTTTGAGGGTAAGGAAATTAATTTACTCAACTATATGACTCACTCAATAAATAGTTATAGAATTTTGTGCTCAGTAGAGATGCAGAGAAAGAGATATGTTTTTCATTTTCTCAGTGAGTCACTGCTCTGTAATTACTCAAACCTTTCCATTTCCTCCTGGAGTATCTCAGAGTTGGTGTGCATCATAGGTTATTAGGGAAAGAATAGGTCAACATACTTCTCTAGAACTAAGGGACATCCAGAAACATCAGTGACTACAATCAAACTATTAAGTCAGGTAGGGTTGTGCTAGAGGTATTCTCCATTTCAGAAAGCTTATAAATCCCAATGAGGTAGCAAGGAACCCCTATCCAGACTAAAACCAAAAGAATCTTCTAAAGCAACATTGGCAAACTTATTCTGTAAAGGGTCAGGTAATATTTTTGGCTATGTGATCATAAGGTCTCTATAGAAATTATTTGACTCTGCTGTTTAGCACAATAGTAGTATGTAAACAAATGAATATGACTATTTTCTAATAAAAGTTATTTATGTAAGAACCCTGTAAGCCAGATGAGATTTTTAAAATTAAATTCTAAATCAATTAATTTAATTCCTATTTATAATAAAAATAAATATCAATTAAATTACTTACATTTTATAATTTAATTTATATATCTTATAGTAAATAATTAAATTCATTATTAGATAATAATGAAAGCTGAGTTTCTCAGCCCCACTAACCATCTTTACATGCTCAATAGCAGTACATGACTCATGGCTACCATTTGGACAGTGTAGATTATAGAACATTGATATCATTGCAGAAAGTACTATTGGACAGCACTACTCTAGAATTTCCTTGTAGTACCCGACTTTTCTATTCTAGACATAGGAAGATGAGGAAGGGGTAGTTTAGTTAGATCTTTCTGAACCTCTGAAGAGAAATAATGCAAAAAATGTGGCTAGGAAGTTCTAAGAAAATATACAAGGCCTGTAGGACCAGTTACCTTCACCATACTTTTTGATTAAAAAATTGAATTTTAAGTTCAATTTATAACTTATAATTGACAAATAATGATTGTATATTTTTGGTGTACAATATGATGTTTAAATGTATACATACCTGGTGAAAACTGATTTACATTATCGATGACATAATGATCAAATGAGGATAATTACCATATCTATCACTTTACATATTTATCATTTCTTTATAGTGAAAACAATAAAAATATTCTAGCTATCTTGAAATATATAGTACATTGATAGTTGCTATAGTATGTATAGTATTCACTATGTATGTTTAATAGAACTCCAAAACTTTTCTTCCTAACTGTAATTTTATATCCATTGACCAACCTCTCCTGATTTCCACCTCTAACCTCTCCTCCTCAGGCTTCGATAACCACTATTCTACTCTCTACTTTTATAAAATGAACTTTTCTAGAGTTTATATATGAGCAAGATCATATAGTGTTTGTCTTTCCGTACTTGATTCACTTTACTTAATATAAAGTCCTTCAGGTTTATCCCTGTTGCCACAAAAAATAAGATTTTATTCTGTTTTAGGGGTGAAAAGTATTCCATTGTATATTATATATACTGCAGTTTCTTTATGCATTAATCTGTAGAGGTGCATTTAGTTTGATTCCATATCTTGGCTATTGTGCATAGCTCTGCAATAAACATGGGTGTGCAGATATCTCTTTGACATACTGACTTTACTTTCTTTGGATATATGCCCAAGAATATGATTGCTGCATTATACAGTCCCTCAATTTTAAATTTTTTTAAATTATGCTTTAAGTTTAGGGATATATGTGTGGAATATACAGGTTTGTTACATAGGTACACATGTGCCGTGGTGGTTTGCTGCACCCATCAACCTGGGTACTTCTCCTAATACTATCCCTTCCCTAGCCCCCCAGCCCCTGACAGGCCCCAGTATGTGATGTTCCCCTCCCTGTGTCCATGTGTTTTCATTGCTCACCCGCTACTTATGAGTGAGAACATGCAGTGTTTGGTTTTCTGCTCTTGTGTCAGTTTGCCAAGAATGATGGTTTCCAGCTTCATCCATGTCCCTGCAAAGGACATGAACTCATCCTTTTTTATGGCTGCATTGTATTCCACGGCATATATGTGCCACATTTTCATTATCCAGTCTATCATTGATGGACATTTGGGTTGGTTCCAAGTCTTTGCTATTGTGAACAGTGCCACAATAAACATACATGTACATGTGTCTTTATAGTAGACTGATTTATAATCCTTTGTGTATGTACCTAGTAATGGAATTGCTGGGTTAGATGGTATTTCTGGTTCTAGATACATGAGGAATTGCCAGACTGTCTTCCACAATGATTGAGCGAATTTACACTTCCTCCAACAGTGTAAAACAGTTCCAGTTTCTCTACATCTTCTCCAGCATATGTTGTTTCCTGACTGTTTAATGATCTCCATTCTAACTGGTGTAATATGGTATCTCATTGTGGTTTTGATTTGCATTTCTCTAATAACCAGTGATGAGCTTTTTTACATGTTTGTTGGCTGCATAAATATCTTGAGAAATATGTGTTCATATCCTTCACCCACTTTTTGATGGGGTTGTTTGCTTTTTTCTTGTAAATTTTTTTAAGTTCCTTGTGGATTCTGGATATTAGCCCTTTGTCAGATGGACAGATTGCAAAAATTTTCTCCCATTCTGTAGGTTTCCTGTTAACTCTGATGATAGTTTCTTTTGCTGTGCAGAAGCTCTTTAGCTTAATTAGATATCATTTGTCAATTTTGCCTTTTGTTGCCATTGCTTTTCATGTTTTAGTCATGAAGTGTTTGCCCATGCCTATGTCCTGAATGGCATTGCATAGGTTTTCTTCTAGGGTTTTATGGTTGTAGGTCTTATGGTTAAGTCTTTAATCCATGTTGAGTTAATTTTTGTATAAGGTGTAAGGAAGGGGTCCAGTTTCAGTTTTCTTCATGTGGCTAGCCAGTTTCCCCAACATCATTTATTAAAGAGGGAAGCCTTTCCCCATTGCTTGTTTTTGTCAGGTTTGTCAAAGATCACATGATTGTAGATGTGTGGTATTATTTCCAAGACCTCTATTCTCCACACGATAAAAAAGTAGGAGACTTTAACACTCCGTTGTCAACATTAGACAGATCAACGAGATGGAAAATTAACAAAGGATATTCAGGAATTGACCTCAGCTCTGGGCCAAGTGGACCTAAAAGACATCTACAGAACTCTTCATCCCAGATCAATAGAATATACATTCTTCTCAGCACCACATTGCACTTATTCCAAAATTGACCACATAATTAGAAGTAAAACACTCCTCAGCAAATGCCAAAGAATTGAAATCCTAACAAAAAGTCTCTCAGACCACAGTGCAATAAAATTAGAACTCAGGATTAAGAAACTCACTCGAAACTGCAAAACTACATGGAAACTGAACAACCTGCTCCTGAATAACTACTGCATAAATAACAAAATTAAGGCAGAAATAAATAAGTTCTTTAAAACCAATGGGAACAAAGACAAAATGTACTCGAATCTCTGGGACACAACTAAAGCAGTGTTTAGAGGGAAACTGATAGCACTAAATGCCCACAGAAAAAGTGAGAAAGATCTAGATCAATACCATACCATACCATACCGTACCGTACCGTACCGTACCGTACCGTACCGTACCATACCATACCATACCATACAATACAATCAAATGAACTAGAGAAGAGGAAACAAATTCAAAAGCTAGCAGAAGATAAATATCTGAGATCAGAGCAGAACTGAAAAAGATAAAGACACAAAAAAAAAACCTTCAAAAAATCAATGAATCCAGGAGCTGGTTTTTTGAAAAGATTAACAAATAGATAGCTTGCTAGCCAGACTAATAAAGAAGAAAAGAGAGAAGACTCAAATAGACATAATAAAAAATGATAACGGGGATATCACCACTGATATACAAAATACTATCAGGTAATACTATAAATACATCTAAGCAAACAAACTAGAAAATCTAGACGAAATGGATAAATTCCTGGACACATACACCCTTCCAAGGCTAAACCAGGAAGAAGCCAAATCCATGAATAGACCAATAACAAGTTCTGAAATTGAGGCACTAATTAATAGCCTACCAACCAAAAAAAAAGCCCAGGACCAGACGGAATCACAGCCGAATTCTATCAGAGGTACAAAGAGGACCTGGTATCATTCCTTATGAAACTATTCAAAACAATAGAAAAAGAGGGACTTCTTCCTAACTCATTTTATGAGGCCAGCATCATCCTGGTACCAAAACCTGGCAGAGATACAACAAAAAAAGAAAATCTCAAGCCAATATCCCTGATGAACATAGATTCAAAAATCCTCAATAAAATACTAGTAAACCGAATCCAGCAGTACATCAAAAAGCTTATCCACAATGATCAAGTTGGCTTCCTCCCTGGGATGTAAGGCTAGTTCGACATACACAAATCAACAAATGTAAACCATCGCATAAACAGAACCAATGTCAAAAACCATGTAATTATCTCAATAGATGTAGAAAAGGCCTTTGGTAAAATTCAACACCCCTTCATGCTAAAAACACTCAATAAACTAGGTATTGATGGAATATAGCTCAAAATAATAAGCACTATTTATTACAAACCCACAGCCAATATCACACTGTATGGGCAAAAGCTAGAAGCATTTCCTTTGAAAACCAACACAAGTCAAGGATGCCTTCTCTCACCACTCCTATGCAACATAGTATTGGAAATTCTGGCCAGGCCAATTAGGCAAGAGAGAAAATAAAGGGAATTCAAATAGGAAGACAGCAAGTCAAATTGTCTCTGTCTGCAGATGAGATGATTGTATAATTAGAAAACCCCATTGTCTCAGCCCCAAATCTCTTTAAGCTGATTAGCAACTTCAGGAAAGTCTCAGGATAGAAAAGTCAATGTGCAAAAATTGCAAGCATTCCTATACACCAATAATAGATAAACAAAGAGCCAAATCATGAGTGAATTCCCATTTGCAATTGCTATAAAGATAATAAAATACCTAGGAACATAACTACCTCTGAATATAACTACTTTAAATTTCATATGGAACCAAGACAATCCTAAGCAAAAAGAACAAAGCTGGAGGCATCACGCTACCTAATTCAAACGGTACTATAAGGCTACAGTAACTAAACAGCATGATGTTGCTACCAAAACAGATACATATACCTATTTTTAATTTTTTAATAAACTTGGATGCTTTTTCCACAATGTCTGTACTAATTTACATTCCCACCACAATGTATAAGAGTTCCCTTTTTTCCACATCTTTGCCAACATTCGTTTTTTTCTTTTTTGCTAATAGCCATTCTACGTGGAGTGAGGTGCCATCTCATTGTGGTTTTTATTTGAATTTCTCTGATGATTATTGCTGTTGACTATGTTTTCACATAATCTCAACATGGGCATTTACAATGAGTTTCAGTTTATTAAAACATTTAAACTCTTACCAGCTTCAGTGTATTAGCTCATATTGCATTACATTAGTAAAAATTAAGATCAAGTGACTAAGTAGTTAGAAATTCTATACAACTTTGTATCCCATTAAAAATATTATTTTTCATTGTACATATTTTTTTTCCTTATTGAAGATTACTGAAGAAAGCATGAACCTCAATATTTTCATTTCTCTCTGCTGGCCCTTATTAGTCAATAAGAAAAGACCTACAGAAAATTGTTTTCTTTCCCCTAAGTTTAAGCTTTTGTCATGACAGCATTATAAACTAGGTCAAGTCCTCTAGACAAATAGATAAATCTCCTAGATAAATATAAGTTAAGAAAAAAATATGCTTGGCTCTGAAGCTGGTAAGAAATCAAAGACCAATCTAAAATACCAACAAAAGAGAGTGAACAAGTATTAGATTACATTTTAACGTAAACTGTACTTGAAGAATTTCAGTTGTTAGGTTAAATTAAACAAGTTGCAAAATTTAAGTACAAGAACAATTTAAATATATGTTATTGATAATGATGATTCAAATGTTAATTTTCTTTAGTCATTTCTGAGTAACATAGAAATTACCACGTATGATGATAATTTTGCAAACATCTTGACTCTACCTCTGATATTTCACAATGATAGTTTCTTTCAGAAGTGTCAATAATTAACTTAAGCACTTTTCTTGGAAAAGATTTATATGTTCAGGCCACCAGCATTCTATGGTAGCCAGTTTGTTTTATATCTTTCTTCTGTATTTTGCAAATTTTGACCCTTTGCATCAACTAAGGACTAAGTGAAAGAAGTCCTTCTAATAGGTAATTCACTGTTGCCTGCTCTTACTTTCATTAATTATATGTTAAATTGCCGTTTAAGTATTTTAAGAAATAATCAGGAACTTCTCTTTGATAGCTATATATCATTAAATATTAAGGAGTACTAGAAAAATAAAACGTATTTCAATAAAATCATTTGTATTGATAGTTTTGGGCATATAAAATGAAACTTTGTACTTTTATTTTCTAGAGATAGAAACCTGTTCTGTGGCACACTTTGTCTTGCCTATGGGTTTCGACTTGAAAGTAGATGGGTAGGTACATTGAAATCTCCTCCTATTGCTGCTCAACTAAAAGATACAGGTACATAAGGGACTTTCTTGTACGACCAAAGTAGAGTAGGGAGGCAGATGACAGCACAACATAAAGGGGAAAACACAGTTCATTGCAAAAATTGAGTTGATCTGCCACTGAAAGTCTGTCTTAACCACAAGGGGATTTAAACCAAATGTCCAAAGGAGTCTCAAAATGTCGAACCTGATACTTAAACCGTGAGCCATTCTCTTGTGTTTATCCAATGTGATTCTTACACTGACCCCTGGATATTAGAAGGACCCCATGCCCTTGTGAAAGCCTTTCCACATGCTTTCATTATTAAATGAGTTTGTTTAGCTCTGACTTCAATTGTGATAGTAAATAGTATTTCCTACGTTAAAAAGTGAGGATGAACTCTGGGTGGAAATAGTCAGCACATGAATGTCTCCAGTGATTTTCCAGTTTGAGAAGAGAGTGTGAATATTACAAGAACTTATAGATGTGTTGGGCCTAATTTTTAAAAACTCCTTGCTCATCATTTTAAGAGCACATTTTATTTTACTAGTGCCCTTTGATTTAACAAATTCTGTGACATCTATTTCATTAGTTTTCTCTTCAAAAATCATTTCTTCCAGGAGAAATCCTCAAACACATGAAAAATTTGTATTCAATTCAAGCTCCAAGCTTTGTGTGGAACAACACTTCAGAGACCACTCGGAAGCTTCAGAAGCTTCAGATCCTGAAAATGCTGTGGTCCACTTGCTTAACTAGATTGGCTACAGGAAGCGTGTTACACCTGTGCTCTGCCGTCAGTGCTGATTGCCTTTCAGCTTCTAAGTGCAATTCAAGGTGATCATTTTAATCTCTAAGGCCCTGTATGGCTTGGGACCCAGTTATCTGATAAATTGCCTCTTTCTCTGGGCACGGCAATTAATATCAGGCAGAGTGTTGCCACTCACAGTTCCCTGTTTTTAAACTGAGGGACTGAAGGCAGGAGAGTGAGTGTACAGGATGCACACCCCCGAATGTGTAAGACCCACATCACTGAGACTTCCTATCACTTTTCAGGTGAACAAGCATAAATAATGTACATATTTATGTACATATGGACTTTGCCGTTAAAGTTCCTAACTAGCAATCTAATCTTTCTGATAATCAGTTTTTAGATTATTTTTAGCACCTCACATATAATTTTCTCTTTTTAAATATAATGAACATTTTGCTTTGAGAATATATTCATAACTCTTCAGTGGATGACTGACACTTTTTAAACTAAAAGTTCCTGCATTACTTAAATTCTCAGAAATGTAAATTATGACTGTATTCAATGGATAGGTGAAGTATTTCTTTAATAATAATTGTGAAGAAACACATTAATTCAAAAAATCATTTATCAAAGTCTATGTGTCAAGCATTTTTAAGCACTAAAGATGCAGATAAATAGAACATATTTATATGAAAATACTGTTCAGAATAACTGGTGTACAAAGTTAATGTTTACTACTTTCCTCTAATACAAAATTGGAAATGGCATTTGACAAAATTAATAACATTGTCTAGTCATACAAGCATATAAATCTAACACTAGTATTAATGAACTTTTTTGACATTTTATGTTAAGGTTACACATGAATTAGTGATATTGGTTCAAATTTGTCAAAATCTGGTATCTTTTCAAAAAGAAATGTATTACAAGACTACAAATTACATTCAGTATTAGAGTGACAGCAAAATATTCTATTTTAGCAAGAACAAGAGTTTGGAAAGTCTCCAAATCTACAAAAATACTATAGGAAAATCTCTCAAGATGTTTGGAATGGATTAATTCCAACCTTTTTTAGGTATTGCATTATTCTCCTTTAGATTCAGATATTAGAGAGTGAGGCAAAGGAAAACACCAAAACATTTGCTACAGAATGTAGAAACAAGGTAGATTTGTCCATTTAAAATTGGCAGGTGGAAGCTCTCTCTAATGGTTTTAATGTTTCTCCAGTCCTGTCATGGGAACTAGCTCGCTTGTTTCCCAAGTTCAGGCTAAGCTTCAACCTAAACCTTCTGAATAAATTTTGGCTCTAGTTTGGGAGGATACTGAATTTATTACTTAACATTCTGGCCTTGCTGCTGTGGTCCCATGATTGAATTTCTGTTCCATATACAAGTTTTCAGTGACAGGATTTTCTGCTTTAGCTCCAAGTCTTTTAGCAATTAGAGGCCTGGCAATTATTAATAAACCTCCACCACTCTAAAAGCATTCTCAGAGCACTTCCATAGTTTGCCTAATTAATCTCTACTAATTGATTTTCTTACTTTTGCTCAAAAGGACATGGCATTGAATTCTGGTTTGAGTTTGGTTGATAGTACTCACCACTTCTGTTCCCTTCCACCTCCCTACTTTTTTTCTTGGACTTCCTTCTGGTTAAAAATCCAATTCATGAACTCTTACTGGTAGATACTTTTTAAATTCTAGTTTTCATTGGTGTGTATGTTCTTTTCCTTTGTTTTTTTTGTTTTGTAAATCTGACCGTATAATCACCCAAAGCTTTGTTAGTCACTCTAGGTTTCCCTCCAGATTGTTTTCTTTCCCCAGTATAGCTTTCTTTTTTCTCCTCATGGACCAGTTATAATACTTCTAAATTAATTAACTCATACTGTCTTTTATGTACCCACTGATTAAATCAACAGGTTCTTATTGAGTGTCTCTACATAAATATATACCTGTTAATGAAAAGTTGAATTCAAAATTTTATATTGCC
Source organism: Cheracebus regulus (assembly GCA_963574635.1). Lineage (NCBI taxonomy): Eukaryota > Metazoa > Chordata > Mammalia > Primates > Pitheciidae > Cheracebus > Cheracebus regulus. The sequence goes on along the minus strand of CAUYQU010062420.1, from coordinate 54,854 downwards.
TTTGGTCAAGTGAAGAAATGACACACACAGTGAACACAGGACTAACAAAACTATGCAAAGTTATACTAACCAATTTAGTGCCAAAATAAGAGATACAGACAAATACTACGGAGATTCAGAGAAGAGAGAATGTTATACAGACGTGCTTAGATAGGGAAGGAAAAGATGAAATTTGATCTTGAAGGAAAAGTGAAGATCGAACCTGAGTAAATAGGTTGAAGGTAGATGGGGGAGCGATACCTGAAAAAAAAATGTATATTAAAGAGTTGATTGAATTTGTTCAGTCAGAGGACAATAATAAAATTGGTTGAAGCCAAGAGCTAAATCATTTGAAGAACAACTGGGAGATACATTTGCAAACGGAAAGTGGTATCATTGTGAAGGCCATGGCCTTTCAATTTCTGTCTAGTTATTTCATCTTTCTGAACAAGCCAAAATTATGATATATTATGTAATTCTGTTTTTGAAATGTTGGTGTGGAAAGTAAAAGAAAAATGAAAACCAAGCAATTTTTTTTTGCAAGACTGACAAGACCACACATTTTAGTATTTTTTTTTCTGATTATTAAAATATCTGGATTAATGTAGAAAATATAGCAAAGTTGAAAAAATGTCTAAAACCCTTTTGTTCTTACAGATGAGAGATAGGCCTTGTTAATATTTAAACAAAGGCATTCTAGTTTTTAAAAATATTTCTTTATATAAAGTTGTTTGTCATTATCATTATATCATAAGCATCTTCTCATTTTTTAGGATGTTGAGATATATAAGTCCTTAATCTAAAACTGTCCATCTCCTCTATGAATATACAACTTTTATCAATATCTGAGAATCTCTTTACTGCATATATTCATCATCCAGCACTCTGCTTTCCTTCTTGTTTTTAAAAAATATTTACAGCATTTTAAAACCAGGTGCAATATTGCAATTTATTAGTAACTGCTAAAATATAATAAGAATACTGAATTTTCTACTATATGATTATGTAGAAGGATTATATTTAAAAAAACACTGAATTATCAATGTTAAAATGGTGAATTTTATAGTATATAAATCACATCCCAATAAAGCTGTTGGAAAAAATCCAATAAACTCTTTTCCTGTTTCAAATATATTCCTGTTGTAGCAATTTCTGTACAATAAAATATTTACAAATACAAACATTTTCCAGCTGCATTGGAGCAGTTAAAATTTGAGCTTTTCTCAGATTTATGTCTTTTTATTTTTCAATGTAAATGGAAGAGATTTTTAAATGGTTTCTGAAAACATTTTCTCTTGAGATCATGGAATTCAAATGTGTATTCCCATAATATGACACGTACTAAGGTTGACATCAGAAAGAACAATTCTAGTTACATGCTGTGTGACTCTGAAATATCATTTAGTCTTCTGACCTTCAGTTCTTTAAACTGCAGAGAGAATGTTATAAAGCATTCTCTGATGTTTACCAATTCTCTACTTTGAATTTGCACTGCTTGATAAGTACCTGCCTAATGAATGACAGCTACTCATGAATATGATTAAGCCAATGTTAAAGTCAAAACCAGACATAAAAATGAAGAGACGCTAGGTTTATAAATGACCCCTAAAAAAATAAAATGGAATATATAAATCTATATACTGTAGAATAATTTTCTAAAATTATATAGTTTCTTAACTGTTATTTCTTTCTCTTTTTTTAACATAAATTCAAGATTTTATTGTCTTCATAATAAAACAAAAGATGGCAGAACTGTATTACTTGGCCCTTTCTCTTCTTATCTCCTCCCAGTTCAGAATAATTACATCATTTAATAGCCAGCATTCTCTTAGATCTGCAGTTGGGCTCAATACACTCAAACCTTAGCCCAATCTTCTTGTAGTTTTAGTCTTTTTCTGGCAAATTGGCTTAGGCTGCCCATCATAGCCACTGTGCCTCCTGTGATAACTCTGCTTTCTCTGGGCATACAGAGAATCCTTGCTCTTCTTGTACCATGTCATTTTGTAGTGTTGATGCTTGCACACTTCATACAGGAAGTCTGGGAGGGTTTTGGAATGTTCACCATGTTTGTGGGGCGCTATCAGCACTGTTATTACTCTCAATTGTAAAATTTATAGTTTAAAACATTTGAAGTTCGTTTAATATCAGGATGTTCTTTTTTTTTTTTTTTCTATAGAGTAGCTACTTTTTAATTCTTTTGACATTATAGCAAGGAAGGAAATATCTCCCCTGGACTTTCAAAGAGAACTGAGACCAGATGACATCCTGATTTGCCTTCCATTCTTTAAAAACAACAGAATGATATTTCATTATTTCTTCGAGATTAAAAATATATAGAAACTTAGGGCCACAGTATAAGTTTCACAGTATAGAAACTTAGGGCCCACACTTCCACTATTATATGTTCCACTATATTGTGCTATTTAAGATCTAGACTTAAAATTAATTTTAGTGGAATGGTCCATGACATGGATTAACTTCCAAGCATGAATCCTCATAAAAGGAATGTATGCTCTTGAAAATAGTGTTGTTAAAAGAATGTAAGTATTCAAAAAAGGTTTTATAAAGTTCTGAAGACACTGAAACTATATGAGGTCTGCAGGCACTTGTTCCCATCTTACACATTGCATGCATGTCATAGTTGGGTAGTCTCAGTCATCCAATGTCATGACAGCCAGGACAAATGAGAACATTAGTGCACAATAATAATCTTTGATTATTAATCATTCATTATTTGTATAAGACAAGTTACCAAATGCTTACTATTGGTACTTTTTAAATTTTTATAAATATAAAGTAAAAATGAGGTCTTGTCTACTTCAATGACTATGTAGCAGTATCTTATTGTGTTCCAAATTATTGTTGGTTGCTGTTTAATATATTTAATTGATATTCAGACTACATGGATTTATATACATATCATGTATATAAATCATGTACATGCCACAGACCCACTCACATATGCATGAATAGATGAATAATACTGTTGTTATTGGCATTTGAAGAGAGATGTAGGATATTTTGAACATTGGAATTCCTAACTTAACATGGGGATCCAATTTCCCAAGGATAATTCATGTATGAGAATGGCATAAAATTATGAAAAATTCTTCTGGTTAACTAAAATTTACTTATTGCCATAAATTGAAACATTCATGAATTTATTTAGGAGAATTTATTTAGAACTTAGACATCAGTTGGACCTGCTAATAATTACCTTAAGTAATTTTTTAGGACATTTTTATTAATTCAGAAGTGTTAAAACATGTGGTAACTACATTAATTTTATTTTAATCAAATATCTCTCCTCTAGAACTTCTCTTTTCTAAAATAAATTATATTTAATGTCTTAGAAAATTTAGTTTCAGGTGTACATGTGCATGTTGGTTCTATAAATTGCGTGTCATGGGGTTTTGATGTACAGATGTATTTTGTCACCCAGATAATATGCATAATACTCAACAAGTAGTTTTTCAATCCTCACTCTCCTCCTACCCTCCATCAACAAGTAGGCCCCAGTGTCTATTGTTCTCTTCTTGGTGTCCTTGTGTACTTAATGTTTCGTTCTCACTTACAGGTAAAAACGTGGTGTTTGGTTTACTGTCCCTGTGTTAGTTTGCTTAGGATAATGGCCTCCAGCTCCATCCACATCGCTACAAAGAACATAGTCTTGTTCTTTTTTATGGCTGCATAGTAGTCTGTGGTGTGAATGTACCACATTTTCATTATCCAGTCAACCATTGATAGACATTTAGGTTGATTCTATGTCTGTGCTATTATGAATAGTGCTGCTGTGAACATATGTGTGCATGTGTCTTTATAGCAGAACGATTTATATTCCTTTAGGTATATACCCAATGATAAAATGCTGGGTCAAATGGTAGTTGTAAGTTCTTTGAAAAATTGCCAAACTGCTTTCCACAGTGGCTGAACTAATTTACATTTTCATCAGCAATGCATAAGTGTTTCCCTTCATTTGCAACTTTGCCAGCATCTGTAATTTTTTGACTTTTTAATAATAGACATCCTGAATGGTGTGAGATAATATCTTATTGTGGTTTTGATTTACATTTCTCTATTAGTGACGCTGAGCATTTTTCATATGCTTGTTAGCCATATATCTGTTTTCTTATGAAAAGTGTCTGCTCATGTCCTTTGTCCACTTTTTAATAGTTTTTTTTATTGTTGATATGTTTAAGTACCTTATAAATTTTGCACATTAGAACTATTGTCAGATGCATTGTTGAAAACATTTTCTTCCTTTATGTGGGTTATATATTTATTCTGTTGATAGTTTCTTCTCCTGTGCAGAAGCTCTTTAGTTTAATTAAATTCCATTTGTCAATTTTTGTTTTTGTTGCAATTGCTTTCAGCATCTTCGTCATAAGATCTCTGCCAGGGCCTATGTCTAGAATAGTGTTTCCTAGGTTTTCTTCAAGGGTTTTTATAGTTTTAGATTTTACATTTAAGTCTTTAATCACCTTGAGTTGATTTTTGTATATGGTGTAATGAAGGGGTCCAGTTTCAATCTTTTGCATATGCTAGCCAGTTATCAAAGCAACATTTATTAAATAGGGAGTCCTTTCCCCATTGACTGTCTGTGTCAACTTTGTTGGCGATCAGATGGTTGTAGGTGTGCAGCTATGCTTAACTGAAAGTATATCAATCAATTATGATATTTTGGCAAGAAATTTGTGAACATATATGTATTGACTCTGAATACTAATTAAAGGTTTAAGTTACAATGAAAATTCTTTTTTAAAAAGAATCAATAAACATGAACTATCATTTACAAAGCTTTCCACTATTTTCCTACCTAGTTGTATGTTGTTAATATCATATGATGTATGTGATTTGTGTTTTTGTCCCAATGAACTGTGAAAGAATTTAATGCATAAACATTTATGTTTTAGATTATGTCCTTGTTATAGATTACTAAGAATAAAGTGTGTTTATCCATACATATTTTCAAATTACTTCCCATAAATACTATACTGTGTATATCCATCAGTGGATGAGACTCCCTTTCATCACTGTCTTAGAAAAGCATTAACTCTTAAAAAACTTTCCAAATCTATTTGTTGAAAATGAATTTTAATTTTAATTAAAATATCTTTTATTACTCTCAATTAAAAATTATTTTTTACTGTTGCCTTTCTTCTTCTCTATTTCTCCTTTTCTTCTTTCTTGCTGACATAGCATTACCTTTATATTATAGTTTGATATTCTATTGTAAGTGGAATCACTTTACATATTGCAAATATCTATGAGATGACACCAAAAATAAATAACCAGAGTTTAAAAAATAATAGTTATGGCTGAGTGCAGTGGCTCACACCTGTAATCCCAGCACTTTGGGAAGCCAAGGAGGGCGGATCACGAGGTCAGGAGTTTGAGAGCAGCCTGGCCAACACAGTGAAACCCCGTCTCTACTAAAAATACAAAAATTAGCCAGGTATGGTGGCAGGTGCCTGTAATCCCAGCTACTCGGGAGGCTGAGGTAGGAGAATTGCTTGCATCTGGAAGACGGAGGTTGCAGTGAGCCAAGATTGTGCCACTGCACTCCAGACTGGCAATAGAATGAGACTCCATCTCAAATAATAATAATGATAGTTATAAAAATTTTATTTATATCAAAACTAAGTTTATTTGGTCAGACCAACTGATTAGGAAATGTATATTTGGCACTGATGTTAGTAGACATTTTTTTTCTTCTAAAGTTTCTAATAGTTTTATCCCATTTACAAAAAGCAATATATAGCTATACCCTATCATTGTAAACATATTATTTCTTAATTATACCAGTTGCTAATTGAAGCTACTTGTTTCTGAGAACATTCATTTCAGAGCCTCTGACTTTCTACTTTAATACTGATAGAATTTTGCCTTTTAGAGCTGGTGTAATCTATCATTTACATCTTATGTAATAGAAAGTCAGGAAATATCTGAAATAATATCAAGAAATAGAGGTTTTAATACGTTAAGATTTAAATACTAATATAAAAAAGGAAAGTAAAACATATCTGCATACTTTTTTAGGAGAAAGAATGTAGTAGTGTAAGGTAGTAAAATTCATGACTTTTTAATGCAAGTGAAACTACTGGTAATATTTAAATTGAAATATTTGCAAATGAAGGCATAAGCATACTATTAGGAATTATTTAAATTACTACTAAGATAAAAAAAAATGGTTAAATGTGTTTTTGTCCAGGGAAAAGACTGAGAATGTAAAAGAGAAACTTTTACAATTTATTGTCTAAATATTTATATTTTCAGAATGTTGTCATAATCTCTTGAAACTTATTAATAAAAGATAACCACTTTGGAAAAAAATGTAATCTTTGTTATAAAGTAATTTTATCATAGAACAAAATATCTAAAATAGGTTTTTTTAAAACAAAGGGCAAATTAAAGAATATATATTTTAGAAGGGATAATCTATATTACATCACAGTAAAAATTATTTATAGAGGGATACTTATGTGACTATAAGTATAATTAGGGTTCAAGATTTAGCAGTGAACAAGACATACATATATCTTCCCCTCATAAGTATCATAGTCTAGAAGAGTGTACAGACAAGAAAAGAAGTATACAGGCTACCTTAGGGAAGAGAAAGAAGACCATACGCTGAAAAATAAATATTTAGGAGGACTATAAATCTAGATTTGAAAAGGCAAGAACCCTTGACAAGAACAGGCATTTAATCTAAAGGCTGTAAAAAGACAAATGATACCCAAAATGATACTTTTCACATACTTCCATCCTTACCTCAATATACTATCCTTTAAGTCTGATTTTTCAACTAAGTGTCAGAAAAATATCCCTCCTCCCCATGAAACAAAAGCAAGAGAACACATACCGAAGAAAACACATTTTTAAAAGCTTTCTGCTTTTTACATTGAAGACACCAATCTAATTTAGCACACTAAAGCATCACATTAGATCCCTTGGAGCCCTAAACAGTGAAAATGTCATGATACTACACCCATACCCCATTATGCAATTTCCAATAAGAACAATACTACTGACCATAAACATGCTGCGTAGGAAACTATCATAAAACCTCATCAGTCAGCCACATACAATATTTATTTAGATGTTTATCCAGACAGCTGGAGGTCAGCTGATTTAAGCCTGGTGCAACTGCATGTCTCTGCCAATTTTAGTTGGCATTGCTTAAGTGTGTTAAGTGTCAGCTGAACAGATGATCTTGATAGGGCTCCATGTGTTTCTCATGCTTCTTCTAGGACCAGCAGGCTAGCCTATGCTTCTTATTTTTAAGTTGATGCCAGAAACCTAAGAAGGAACCATGGAACAAGAAAGTACTCTTAAGTCTTGGCCCATGAGTCTTGTCTTATTCATTTGACCAAAGCAAGCCTGGTGGCTAAATCTGAAGCCAAAAAGCAGAAAAATATATTCTGCCACCTCAGTGGGAGAATCTGAAAAATCATAGTATGGAGATAGTGAAGAATGAGTAATTGAGACATTCGATGCAGGTATACAAATACTAAAACATAAATTAGTTGTAAGAATCATTTTTATGATTGTATTAATACTTGTATTATTTTTACAAGTCTGTATTATGATAATAAAAAGGAAAGAAAGCAGTTGACTTAGATTATGTATGAAAACCAATACAGAATCACTGGTTCCAAGAGCCTGGGCTGGTGGTGTAGAGAACATAAACTGGAATAAAGAAAAAGTATTTGAGATATGTGATGGCGACTCGGTAAGACTGAGTAAAGAAACTGCTAAAGGGTTGTTTATTAAATTTGCTTCATAAGTGAAATTTAGTGCTAGCATTTATAAAGTTATTTCTAATACTGTACACATTTAAGTTACAAATCAATGAATCTTGTAATAAATTCTTCTTGCTTAGGTGTTATATGCCTGTGGCTTTGATGAGTGGATTGTATGAGACTTCAAGAGGATAAGTTCTTGATTTCTGGTTGAAGTATCTGACACATATCAAAATATTAAATTCTTAGCATTGATAGTAAGTGCCATAGTGACTCGTAGAAGGGAAAGATCAGAGTGGTCAGGCGGTCAAAAACAATTTCTGGAATGAGTGGAAACGATATATACCTTAAAATATTTAACATATAAATATATGAAAATGAAAGGAGAGAGAGTCATATTGGAATAGAAAGATCCAACAACAAAAATTATAGGAATGATTAGGATGTGTTCCGCTCTCAGAAGAAACCTATATCAATGCAAGAAGCATAAACATACTGAATGAGTTCACTGGAGTCAGATAATAGAGACACTGAAAACCACTCAAAAGACTTTGAATGTAGTATTGAAGAGCACAGAGGGAGCAGTAATCAAACAAGGAAGACAGTGTTATAAGGAGGTAAGTCTGGAAGTGGTGGACAGACTAATTTGAAAGAGAGTATTGGATGGCAGGGAGAGAATTAAGAGAATATTTGCATAAGCGAGGTAAAGGGAATGTCCAGACCACAAAGGAAGAAGAGAAATAGAGAGGTATTTTCAGGGGGAAAAAATTGAGAAATTAATAAAGCCCAAATTAGCCAGGCATGGTGGCATAAGAAACAGGCACAAATAATTCAAGTGACCCAGCAATTAATGAAGTGGCAGAGCTGGAATTCAAAGGCAAGTAGTCTGGCCCCATTTTGTTGTCTTAATGACACTACCAAACTTTTTCTGGAGCAATGATTGTTTATTATGAAACTTTATCTAATTTCTTAACACATAAACATTACCTTAGTTGCATCACGACAAAACAAGAATGATCGTAAAAGTTTCAATTTCTCAGGATATAGATTGTATCAAAAACATCAGAACAATTCTCTTTTCAATTTTTTTATTTTTATTCTATATATGGCTCATACAATGACCAGTTTATCCCAAGATATCATATAACTTCAACAATGTAAAAATCAGCACTCTCAAAGGTCATCAGATCAAATACCATTTTGCTCTAAGATTCTGCTGTAAATTAATGTTTCAAAGAAACTAGAAATGCATATTTGTAGTTTTACATGTTATAAATGTTGACGAAACTGATAATAAACCTTATATTCGGTCTAATTTGACAAGAACAAAATCCCTACAATAGAATCTTACATAAAAGTCATCTGCTGATGTTTATGTTTCCAGATTAGTTTTGAGGGGAAGTTTTAGGTATTTTCCCACATTTGTTTTTAAAATTACCAGCATTGCCACAGTTCACTTCATTTATATCTAATGTTAGCAACATTCATTGAAGAAGAAATAAAAAGTCTAGGAAGATTATTCCAATCCATTGTTTTATACACTCCTTAGTCATGGAGGGCTGTTTTGTCTCAGAACAAGTATAGTGCACTGTTTGTAATTATGGAGGCATCTCAGTGGAATTACAAGCACCGAGAGAGAGAAAGTGCTGTGATCTGGCTGTGACTGAGACAGATAGACTACTTCAATGTAAATTCAGTGCCCCTAGAATCTAAAAGTATTCTGAGTTTTGAACTAACAGTAAAAATGTAGAGGTAGAGAGAAATTGCTTAATCTTGAAATGACATTCTCTTTCTAAAAAGTAAGATTTCAAGCATTTTTATAATGAGGACTTTCTTAACATCAAATAACTTCTACAAACACTTATTTTGATTTGATGAGTTAAGTGTAAATGAATCAGGCTATTTAGATGAAATTTTCTTTGACATGCTTAAAGATTTACATGGCTAGGGGATGTGTGATGGCCTAAATCATTTGAGGTTTTATTGACCCCAAAGCATTCAAAAGCCAAATTGAGCTTCTCAGGCCACTGGAACTCAACTGCTCTTCCAATGATGATATCTGATGTGAAACCTCAAGAAAATATTTCTATGTTTTCTTAATATGACATAATTATTTTGGAATTGGTTCATAATAGGTCATATAAGCCAAAGCTAAGCAAACATTTTTTTTCTTGATTTTTAAAAATAAAATCTCATGCTGTTTATCTGGTTATGAACATGACCAGTTTTATTTTGCATGTATTGTTAAACTCTGCTTTTCAATGAGAATTTACTTGCTTTTTCAGAATTTAGTTAGAGTCAAGGGTGATGAGGTCCACAGGGATGTGTGCAGGTGGAGAACCAGGAAATTATACCCTTGAGGAGCTCTGGGGTTTTTAATCATTGAGATCTGACCCATAATGACTGAGGAAAACATTCTGCCCCTCACTAGTAAGTTGCAGATGGTGGAGCTAACTTTAAACTCATTTTAACTTCTTTCTTCCCTATCAAACATGAACATGCATGAATATGTATATATGGATATAGGATTTAAACAATGAAGAAAAACCTCATTTCTGTTATTCATGACATCTAAGATGCTAGGTGAGATTTTCCATGCGAAAAGCTATCCTGCAAAAGCCTTTCACCATTGAGATGAAATCAAAAGCCTATACTCCATCATTTACCACTATCCCAATTGCATGTGCACACACACACGCGCGCACACACACACACACACACACACACACATTTCCCAATGCTTTCAGCAGTGTTCATTACTATTGGCTTGGTGACTCAAACACCTAACTTCTTCTCATCTATAATATGTACATGTAATGCATATCTTCCGGTGTGAAGCCAGTATACACACATATATTGGGTTGGTGCAAAGTAATTGTAGTTTTTTGTCATTCCTTTCAATGACTGAGAAAGGATATTGGACCAAGAAATTATGTAATTGTGAATCATAAATGGCATTTACTCTGTTATCTAATTATGATTTGTAACGTGCTTTACACATGCAGCTGATGATGGAAGAGACACAGACCTGGCAAGCAGAGAAAAGTCAGAGAGATCTTTCCTAGATTCCTCCACACTAAGTAATCTGTGTTTACATAATTCATTTTTGTTTGAGAGGAGCAGTGACTCCCATACTCCCTCCTTTTTCCCCATTGGCTTAAAAAATTCTTGTCTTTTTAATTAACAAGAAAATTTAGCTCAGTCAAAATTAAAACTGTATGCTCATATAAACAATGAGATCACTATCATAATGCTTAAATATAGATTGTGCTCATAAAATTTTAATTTTCATTTCATTACAAAATAATGAGCTTTGTATTAATAAATGTGTATTGTTTGGTCTGCCTTCTAGAATAAAGAATGTTGCTGTTCAAGAAAACACTGGAATGTGGTTTTAAAATATTGTTGGTATATTTGTAGAAAAACCTTAAATTATTTATCTTAAAAAACAGAAGAAAACTTGTTTTTAATTAAGTTAGCATGGCTATTAAGGAAGACTTGGGACTGGTATATCTTGTAAGGACAGCATAAATAGATCTGATTGTTATATAATTTGTGACATTAATATTTTGCTTAATTTTTAAAAATTATGCTCTATGTTAAATGCATATAATAATGCAAGTATAAATAATTCAATGAAAATTCTTCAATATGACAATTCATATTCTTGCATAAATGTTTTAAGCAATTCTATTCATAGATTATGTATATATAAAATACATATCTATGTGTGTGTGTGTATATCTATATATCTATATCTATATATCTATATATCTATATATATATGTCTGTGTATGTATGCCACTTGGAATGTTCACAGGTAAAAGATAAGTTCTATAAAGATAAATGATAATTTTCCATGAGTATGTCTCTATTATGAAGGAAAAATATAAATTTTACTTATATATTAAGTATAGACCTTTATTAATAATATAGATTTTCAACCACAGAGATAGGCCAATAGCATTTGCAAATTACTTATCTCAGAAATTACCATCTGCCCATATGTCTCCAAAATTATAAATATGTTAATCTGTATAAATGGATAAATTCATTTTAGCCACCTTACTTCATCGTTTTCAGTATTTTAAATTAAACTTTTAAAAACCTGGTGGTTTTATTATATTTTTATATATATTGACACTTTTAATATTCTTATATTCTTGAAGAAGTAGAGTTACTCTCTCTCAAGAAATACAACCCATGCTAAAGTATATCGTATCTGAGCTATAACTGTTCCACTTATTCTTCTCTCTTCTCTCTTTATTTCTGAATATATATTTATTTGAAATCTACAAGGTGTTTTTAATGTTTTAGTCAAGCATGTTGCAGTCTATCCACACTCAATATAGTAGGGTAGAGGTGGAAAAGGGTTATCCTAAAATGACAGCCTAGTAGTCCTGGGCATGTCCTGGGATTGCTAATGGTCCAGGCTGATCTGACACATAGCAGTGTTTCCCTGTTTTCCATTTCTATTCTTACAGTCCATGTTAATCTAGCACATCCAGGGGCCATTGATCAACCATATAATATTATCTTGATACTTAATATTCTGTAGCTAGGGAAATCTCTGACTTACTCTCTTGTATTTTCAGGAAAGAAGGTGAGTTATATTATGTTTGAGTAGAGGAGTAAATTCACTACTTTTGAATCTCTGTAGATGCTGAATATTGAAGTACCCGGCAATTTCTGAGCATTGCCTCAAACCAAAGATTAGTTATATTGTTAAGAAAATGCATCCTTTAAGCAGAGGTATTTCAAAAGAGGAATGGGCTTTGAAATTGCTGATACTTTTTTCTCTTTCTTTCTTTCTCTTTCTTTCTTTCTTTCTTTCTTTCTTTCTTTCTTTTTCTTTCTCTCTTCCTTTTTCTCTTTCATCTATTCTTTCTTTCTCTTTCTTTTATTTTCTTTCTTTATTTCTTTCTTTCATTCTTTCTTCTTTTTCTTTCTTCTTTTTCTTTTTGACAGAGTCTTGCTCTGTCACTCAGGCTGGAGTGATCTCAGCTCACTGCAACCTCTGCCTACCAGATTCAAGCAATTCTCCTGCCTCAGCCTCCAAAGTAGCTAGGACTATAGGCGCCTGCCACCACACCCAACTAATTTTTTTTGTACTTTAGTAGAGACAGGTTTTCACTATATTGCCCAGGTGAGGTTTCCCAAAGTGCTGGGATTATAGGTGTGAGCCACCACACCCGGCCTACATTTTATTTTTTCTAATAGTAGTTAGCACTAAGTCTTGAGAATGAAAGGGCATCAGTTATAACCACATTTCTATGGTGTAAATGGAAGAGAGGCGAAAATCACAAAATTCAGTGAGTTTGCCTGGAGCTCTAATAGTATTCAATCATCCTCACTTCTCAAACAATCTGGATTGCTTTAACTTCTTGTGCCTGGTCTTTCCATGTCACAGCAGACCAATGGGAAGGCTAATAATGTAACAACTATGGCCAATTTCTTTGTTTAGAATTCCATCTGGTTATAAAACTTTTCTTATTCCTTGGAGATAGACCAGAACCATGGGTCAAATTTACATGGGTTAGGTGGCACAAGTGCCTTTTCAGTTGCATGGTCTTTACAAGCTGCAACTGATTAATGTTGTGATTCATTTACTTTGCAATAACTTTGTAACAGCATTAGTAGCCCTCACAATCACATGGTTTGACTGCTATTAGGACCTCCTAATAGGGCTCTCAACAGATTGTATGGGAAGCCGCATGAGTAACCAAGACCAAATTTTGTCTGTGTCCTCCTGCTTCGTTTAGGTTCTGTGTGGTCAGCTGGCTTTGCAGATTTTTAATGAGGAGCAAACATTGTTTTAGAGCAGCACAGCTGAGGAGCAGGGGACTGGTAGAATATGTTGTTTTTGGCAGAAATGGTGGCATGGTAAGGCATAGCAGTTGGTAGGAGTACACTCTGTGAATAAGAGTGTCTACTAAATGGAAAACTCATAATTGTGTTGGTGAAGCTTCAGTCAACAGCTCTAATGTGAAAGTAATTGATCTTGCAAATTACTTAGTCTAGAGTCTGGCTTCTAAGAATCTAAAAAATTCCTGCGCAGAAAATAATATTAGTATTTCCTTGGCATCTCTATTGAATTTTTGCTTTTTGTCATGTTATCACTAAACTATTTATTTATGCATCCATTTCTTTGTTCATATTTCACCATTGAGTATTTGTTAAAGACTATTTGTCCTTCCCATGATAAAAAAGTTAGTTAAATATGTCTCCTGTCCTTTAACACTTTACAGTGTTGCCAGTGAAGAAAAACATCTGTAAATAACCATGCAAATGAAATGCATATATAAAGTATTAGAGTTAGATGAGAAATATTTTTTCTATCTAGAAGGATTAAGAAAAGCTTCAACATTGAGATAACACGTGATTTTAGCCTGGAATAATGAGTCAAATTTAGAAACTCAAACATGGAAATAATACATATCAATTGGAAAAAACAGGCTGACTAAAGGCAAGGATAGTGTACACCAAAGTTTGATAGTTCTTCACTTTTACTAGACTGTCTAAGGTGAATATTGGGAGATAAGATCCAGGAAGTGAGTTGGAGCTTTAGCTTGGTGGATCACAACACCAGGTTGAAAAAAAAATAGGTTTTATTTTAGGCAGTAAGAACTTTCAAAATTTTTTAAACAAATACGTTTAGGAAGCTCAGTCTTGTAAAAAACTTCAGACTGTTCTTTAATTGTTTATTAGCGGTATTTATACTCTGCCTATTAGTGAATATATTTCTGTTTTTATCCTTACATATCTGGGCATATAATGTAATAAACTATTCTTTTAAAGCAGTTACCACTAAAACAGAATTTGAAATAACATGGGCAGAAATGGTAATGAAATTAGATTTTTCTTGTATTTATACACAGTTTTTGGTAAGAATATTAATACTACAAGAAAGATGTGGTGAGGTAGACAGTGATAAGGTATAAAACATATGTTCTGTCATTAAATATAAGGTTTTTGTTTTTTTGATAGTAAAGTGATGGCTTGTGTGGGTGTGTGTATGCATATATGTATAGATATATATGTGTGTAATATATGTATATACATTTATAGATAATATATAAACTTGGAAGGATTATATATGTGTGTATAGACACACACACACATACACACACACACATCCTTCCAAGTTTGAATCAAAATTTCAGGGAAATGTTCAAACTTTGTAAGCAAATACTATTATAAGCATTTTAAAGTTCTTCATAAATATTCAGTTATTAATATAGTAAGGATAAGTCATTTGGAAACATTTTTGTTTCTTTTTTGTCTATCAGAGCCTACAAGAATCATCCAAGTAATGCTTTGCTACTTTGTATCAAGTCAACAGTTCTTTAGAGTAAATCACTAAATTTATCTAAGAAATTTGCTATAATTGACAACTGTCATAATTCAGTCCAGACTTCTTGCTAATCCATGTGTGTCTATTTCATGGTTTTCCCCTAAAGTGAAGGCATTATTTACTAATGCATAAAATGTTCAAAGAATTAAGAAAATGTCATTAAACCACTCAATAGTTTTTAGGGAGACAGCATCTAATCTTACACTTATCAGAAAATGGGATGGGTTATACAACATCCTGACCCTTAGCCTAGCATTCTACTTGTAAACTTATTTAAGTGTGATTGAGAAGAAAGAATATAATCTCTGAAACAATATTCTCCTTATAAGCTTCCATTGCTAGAGTGCAGTTGACACTTCACTGTCCAACTTTTGAACATAATGAAGTATATTTACATACCAGATTTCTGAATTCCTTTTACACTTTACTTTTCTACTGGTTGAAAAATGCATGATGTGCATCCTGAAAAATATCTTTTGTGCCAACTCATTATAAATACTCTAAAATAAAACAAAGGGTATTTACATTATTTAATAAGAATTATTCAATAAAAATAAGAATTATTTAACAACAATAAGAATTATTTAACAAGAAAGCCTATCAGCTACTACAGTTGTATCGACTGAAGGGTACCAGGAAAAAAGCAAAAATATGTGCTCTAAATCTTCTTGCCATATGTTATTTTGTTCTTCTAGATCAGCCTTTAAAATTTTTCCTTTGAAAAGATGTAAAAATAAGAAAAATATTAGTAACTTTTGGGATATTGCCACTGATCCGACAGAAATACAAACTACCATCAGAGAATACTGTAAACACCTCTACACAAATAAACTAGAAAATCTAGAAGAAATAAATTTCTGGACACACACACCCTCCCAAGACTAAACCAAGAAGTCAAATCCCTGAATAGACCAATAACAAGTTCTGAAATTAAGGCAATAATTATCAGTCTACCAACCAAAAAAAAGCCCAGGACCAGATGGATTCATCACTGAATTCTAGCAAAGGTACAAAGAGGAGCTGGTAACATTCCTTCTGAAACTATTCCAAACAATAGAAAAAGAGGGACTCCTACCTAATTCATTTTATGAGGCCAGCATCATCCTGATAACAAAATCCAGAAGAAACACAACAAAAAAATTTCAGGCCAATATCCCTGACAAACATCGATGTGAAAAAGATGGAAAAAAAAAAAAACATAAATGCTTGAAAAAATCTAATAAAATTGACATAAACCTCTGGCAAGATTTATTAAGACATGAGAGATGGAGGAATAAATAAATGATTTTAGGAAAATGAAAGAAATCATAACTACAATTGCAATGTAGTGAATAAGAGGCCATGTAGTGTATACAGTTATGAGTTCAGATCCCCTGACTAGATTCGGTATGTTTATATCTAAACTCCACAACTTATTAACAGTGTTGTCATAGTCAAGTTAGTTGATCTTTCTCTGGTTCAGTTTTACCAACTATAAAAAAGGGAAAATAACAGAATCTATATCAATAAATAGTGTTGGTATTAAATAAGTTAATATATGGCAAGCAGTTAAAACAGCATAACACATAGTAAATGGTATATAAGTATTTTTTATATTTATTATATGTGCATTGTATCATCTTTAATATTAAATTTTGAATAGCCTTGTGCAAATAAAATTCAAAACTTAAATAAAATGGGCAAATTCCTAGAAATAAATCACATAAACACTTCAAAAGACATAGAAAACCAATTACATACATCAAATAACAGTTAAATAATCAAATAATACTTAATTAAAAAGCATCAACATCTCAAAAAACTTTCCATAAAGATGCTTTCACCAATAAAAAAATACTAATAAAATGTGCCAATTATTCAATCAGCAAATAATCAAATCTTATACAAAATGTTCCAGATTGTAGAAAAAGTAGAAACACTGCTTAACTCATTTTATGAACATAGTCTAACTTTGGTCCTCAAAACTGATATGGATAGTACAGCCTAGGAAAATTAGAGACTACATTCACTTGGAAACAGAAAAAGAAATTTAAAAGAATATCAACAAATTGAATCTAGCATTATATAAAAATAATAAATCATGATCAAGATGAAATTACTTCAGAATTTTTAACAATAGAAAATTCTCCTAGCATAATCTACCATAATGCTAAATAAGAAAAAAAGCTTTCCCTGTGGCTCTCAATTACATTGTAGTCTGGATAGACTACAATGTACATCTGAATTAGGAATCACAAGCCCTGGAACAAGCGTGTGATATGGAAACAGGTTACGTGCCTATCTATCTATGTTGGGGAGCTGGTTCAGCCCCCTCACCTCCCTCCTACTACAGACACCTCAGCACACTTCAATAGGAGTTCCTCCCAGACACCCTCATTAGGAATGGTGTGTGGACTTGCCATTGGAATATTTGTGGCTAAGCCAGGGGTTCCAGCTCTACCCAGCTATGTCCTCTCACTCTCACAGAAAAGGAAACTCAGGCTACCAGGCACCCCACTGTCCAGTCCTTCATCTGGAACAACAGAGAGCACCTCATAGTAAATAAAGATCAAGTCCATATCCACCTGCTTATGCAGCAGCTGACTCTTACCTGTAAACACCATCTTCTGGTCCACAGACCAAACACACAGCTCAAAAGAAAACCTGTTGACAGAAATACATAGGACTATAGAAACAAAGCAAAAAGACCCTGCCCAACACAACCTTCTCCAGACGAGAAGGAAGGAATATGATAATAATTTTGACATCATGAAAAATAAATGTTGTGACATCATCAAAGACTTACTCTAGCTCCCAACAAAGGACCATAGCCAAAATGGAGGCATAGAGATGACAGTTGGAGAATTCAAAGCATGGACTACAGGTAAACTCAACAAGATCCAAGATAAGATTGAAAATCAACACAAAGAAATCTGTAAAGCAATCCAGGAAATAAAGAAGTAAACAGCTTTAAAAGATCAGTCAGAGCTACTGAAACTGAAAAACTCACTTAAGGAATTTTAAAATATTGAAAGCTTTATTAATAGACTAGACCAAGCAGAAGAAAGAATTTCAGATTTTGAAGATTGTCTTTTGAACTAATCCAGTCAGACAAAAATAAAGAAAACATAATTTTTAAAAAATGAACAAAGTCTCAGAGAAATATGGGATTATGTAAAGTGACCAAACCTATGAATTATTGGCATTCCTGAGAGAGAAGGAGAAAAAATAAACCATCTGGAAAGTGTATTTGAGTAAATAATTCCAGAAAATTTCTAATATTGCTTAGGAGGTAGACATCCAGATAAAAATAATCCAGAGAACACCTGCCAGATACTATACAAAATGAACATCACCAAGGCATATAGTCACCAGACTGTCTAAGGTCAATGCTAAAAAATAAATCTTAAAGGCAGCTAGAGAAAAAGTCAGGTCACATACAAAGAGAACCCCATCAGGTTAACAGTGGGCTTATCAGCAGAAATTTACAAGTCAGAAGACATTGGTAGCCTATTTTCAGCATTTACAAAGAAAAGAAATTCCAACAAAGAATCTCATACCCTGCCAAACTAAGCTTCATAAGTGAAGGAGAAATAAAATCTTTTTTAGACAAATAATCGCTAAGGGAATTTATTACCACTAAACTAGCCTTACAAGAGATCCTTAAGGGAGTTCTAAACATGGCGATGGAAGAACAATATCTGCTACCACAAACCTACACCTAGGTACATAGCCTACAGATCATTTAAAGCAACTACCCAATAGGAAGTGTAAAACAACAACCTAACAATTGTATGATAGAATCAAAGCCTCACATATCAATATTAAACTTGAATGTAAATGGTCTTAATGCCTCACTTTTAAGAATAGAGTAGCAAGTTGGATTTTAAACACACACACACACACACACACTCACACACACACACACACACACACACACACACCATGAGCTACTCCCCTACTGGCTTCAAGAGAACCATCTCACATGTAACAATACCCATAGACTCAAACTAAAGTTCTGGAGAAAAATCTGTCACTCAAATGGAAAACAAAAAAGAACAGAGGTCGCTCTTCTTATATGAGATAAAGGACACTTGAAATCCAAAAGAATAAAGGAACAAAAAAGAGTACTAAATAATGATAAAGTCTTCAATCTAACAAGATTATTTCACTATACTAAATATATATGCACCTAACAGTGGAGCAGCTAGATTCATAAACAAGCATTCCTAGATCTATGAAAAGACTTAGCCACAAAATAATAGTGGAGGACTTCAACACCCCACTGACAGTGTTAGACAGATGATCAAGGCAGAAAACTAACAAGCCCTGGACCTAAATTTCACAGTTGATCAATTGGACCTAATAGATATCTCCAGAATACTCTACCCATTAACCACAGAATATACATTCTTCTCATCTGCACATGGAATATACTGTACGATTGATCACATGCTCATCCATAAAGCAAGTCTTAATTCAAAATAATCAAAATCATACCAACCATAGTTTCAGATCATTGTAAAATAAAATTACAAATCAGTACCAAGAAAATTCCTCAAAACCACAAAATACATGAAAATTAAACAACTTCTTCCTGAATGACTTAAACAAAAATATGTCAGAAATTTAAAATAATTCTTTGAAATAAATGAAAACCAAAATCTCTGGGATATAGTTAAAGCAACGTTAAGAGGAAAGTTCATAGCATTAAATGCCTGCATCAATGCATCAAGAAGTTAAAAATTGGGAAACTTACAGGAAATGCAAGACAAAACAGAAAAAACTTAGCAAGATCTCAAACAACAATCTAACACCACACCAAGAGGAACTAGAAAAACAAGAACAAACTAACCCCAAAGCAGACAGACGGAAAGAAAGAAAGAACCAAAATTAGAGTGGAACTGAATGAAACTGAGAACCCCTAATTCATAAAATGATCATCAAAAACAAAAGTTTGTTATTTAAAAGAATCAATAGACTTACAATACCATCTAGATTAACAAAATAAAAGTAAAGATCAAAATAAACACAGTCAGAAAGGACAAAGTTTACATTACAACTGATCCCACAGAAATAATAAAGATCCTCAGAGCCCATTGTGTGAAGGTGTCTATGCACACAAACTAGAATATCGATAGGAAATGGATAAATTCTTGGAAACCTACAACTTCCCAAGAGTAAGCAGGAAGAAATCAAAACCATGAACAGACCAATATCAGAACCTGAAATAGAATCCATAAAAAAAAAAACCTACCAACTGAAAAGAATCCTGGATCAGTTGTATTCACAGCCAAATTCCACCAAAGAAGAGCTTGTACCAATCCTACTGAAACTGCTTTTAAAAATAGAGAATGAACTCCTCCTTAACCCATTCTATGAAGCCAGCATCACTCTGATACCAAAATCTGGCAAAGACTCAACAAACAAAAAGAGAACTACCAGTCAATATCTCTGCTGAACATAGATGCAAAAATCCTCAGCAAAATACAGGCAAAATGAATCCAGCAGTACATCAAAAAGTTAAGTCACCATAATCAATTAAGCTCCTGGGATGCAAGCCTGGTTCAACATACACAAATCAATAAACATGATTCACCAAATAAACAGAATTAGAAATAGAAACCATATTATCATTTCAGTAGATGCAGAAAAGTTTTTATAACATTCCAAATTCCCTTCATAATAAAAACTCTCAACAAACTAGGCATCAAAGAAACGTAAATCAAAACAACATGAACCATCTAGGACAAACCCACAGCCAGCATTATACAGAACAGGCAAAAACTGGAAGCATTCCTCTTAAGAACTGGAATAAGATAAGGATGCCCACTCTCACCACTCCTATTCAACATAGTAATAGAAGTCCTATCCAAAGAAACCAGTCAAGAGAAAGAAATGTAAGCCATT
Source organism: Cheracebus regulus (assembly GCA_963574635.1). Classification (NCBI taxonomy): domain Eukaryota; kingdom Metazoa; phylum Chordata; class Mammalia; order Primates; family Pitheciidae; genus Cheracebus; species Cheracebus regulus. The sequence goes on along the minus strand of CAUYQU010062420.1, from coordinate 33,890 downwards.
CAAATAGGAAAAGAAGTCAAATTATTTTTATGCTGATAGTATAACACTATACCTTGAAAACCCTAAAGACTCCATGAAAAAAGCTTCTAAAGCTGATTAAGTTTAGTCTACAAAATCAGTGTTCAAAAGTTAGTAGTGTTTCTATACACCAATAACATTCAAGCTGAGAGAACCAAATCAAAACACAATCCCCTTTTCAGTAGCCACGATAGAAATAAAATATTTTGGAATATATCTAACCAAGAAGGTGAAAGGTCTCTATAAGCAGAACTACACAACACTGGTGAAAAAAAATCATAGATCATGCATACAAATAGAAAAACATCCCATGCTCATGGATCAGAAGAATCAATAGCATTAAAATGGCCATAATGACCAAAGCAATCTATAAGTCAACACTATTCCTATGAAACCACCAATGTTCTTTTTCACAGAATTAGAAAAAAAACTATTCTAAAATTCACATAGAAGCAAAAAAGATAATAAATAGCCAAAGCAATGCTAAGCCAAAAGAGCAAAGCTGGGGGCATTACACTAACTGACTTCAAACTGAACTATAAAGTTACTGTGATGGTTAATATTAGAAGTCAGCCTGATTGGATTGAAGGATACATAGATGTTTGGTAAAGTATTGTTTCTTAATGTGTCTGTAAGGAAACACTAAGAAGAGGAGATTGACATTTGGTTCAGAGGACTGGGAAGGGATGACCCACCCTTGATGTGTGTGGGCACCATTGTGGCTGCCAGTGTGGCTAGAACAAAGCAGGGGGAGAAGGTGGGATAACCTTGCTTGCTGAGTTTTCTGGCTTCCTTCTTTTTTCCTGTGCTGAATGCTTCCTTTGGCTCCTTCTGCCCTTGAACATCAGACTTCTGGTTCTTTGGCCTTTGGATTCGGACTTGCCATTGTCTTACCTGGGGCTTTTGGGCCTTCCACTAGAGACTGAATACTGCACTGTCGACTTCCCTAGTTTTGAGGCTTTAGACACCGACGGAGCCACTACTGGCTTCTCTCTTTCCCAGCTTGCAGGCAGCCTATTGTGGAACTTCACCTAGTAATCATGTGAGCCAATTTGCTCTAATAAACTCCCTATCACATATACATATATTCTATTAGTTCCATCCATTTGGAGAACCTCACAATTACTGTAACCAAAACAGCATGGTACTGGTACAAAAATAGACACATAAAACAATGGAACAGGATGGAAAACCCAGAAATAAAGCCACACAACTATAACCATCTGATCTTTGACAAGGCTGACAAAAACAAGCAATGGGAAAAGGACTCCCTATTCAATATTTAATGCAAGCAAATTGACTACTCATATGCAGAAGATTCCAACTATATCCTTAAATTTTACCATATACAAAAATTAACCCAAGATGGATTAAAGACTTAACTATAAAACCTCAAACTATAAAGAGTCTAGAATAAAAAACCTAGAAAATACCCTTCTCGACATTGGCCTTGACAAATAATTTTTGGTTAAGTCCCCAAAAGCAATTGCAACAAAAAAGAAAATTGACAGTTGGAAACTAATTAAATTAAAGAGCTTCTGCACAGCAAAAGAAGCTATCCATAGAGTAAATACACAACCTACAGAATGAGAAAATATTTGAAACTATGCATTTGACCAAGGTCTAGTATTCAGTAGATATAAGGAATCTAAACAATTAACAGAAAAACAAATAACCCCATTAAAAATGGGCAAAAGACATGAACAGACACTCTCTAAGGATGTATATATGCAGCCAACAAACATATTTAAAAAATGCTCAACATCACTAGTCATTAGACAAATGCAAACCAAAACTACAAAGAGATAGTTTCATAACAGTCAGAATGGCTATCATTAAAATGGCAAGAAATAACCAATGCTGTCAAGGTTGTGGAGAAAACAAGATACTTATATACTGTTGGTGGGAGTGTAGATTAGTTCAGCCATTGTGGAAAGCAGTTTTGATATATCTCAAAGAACTTAAAAATAGAGCTACCATTTGACTCAGCAATCCTATTACTGGGTGTATGCCCAAAGAAAAGTAAATTGTTCTACCAAAAAGACACATGCACTCACATTCATATATCCATTGCAGCGCTATTCCAATAGCAAAGACATGGAATCAATCTAGGTGTCCATCAACAATGGACTGGATAAAAAAAATTGGTACATATACACCATGGAATACTATGGAGCCATAAAAAAAAAAAGAATGAAATAATGTCCTTTGCAGCAACATGAATGCAGCTGTAGGCCAATATCCTAAGCAAATTAACACAGGGAAAGAAAACCAAATACCACATGTTCTTGCTTGTAGGTAGGAGCTAAACATGGAGTATGCATGGACATAAACATGGGAACAATAGACACGGGACACGGGGGCATTCTAGGTGGGAAGAGACCAAGAGGGTAAAAGTTGAAAAACTACCTATTGGGTATGATGCTCACTCCTGGAGTGATGGGGTCATTTGTGCACCAAACCTCAGTGCATCAAACATCAGTTACACCATTTGCCCGTGTAACAAACCTGCACATGTACCTCCTGAACCCTGAAGCTACCTCTGAGGGGGATAAAGCCACTTCTCTTCGTTGAAACACACAGACAGAAACTGTGTGTGGTGGAGGAGGGCGGGGGGAAGGGGAGGAAGCCACAGATTGAAATTTGGGAGAAGATATTTGTAACATCCAATTCCAATAAGATTTAATATCCTGAACATTTAAAAAATGGTGTGAATCAAGAAGAATAAAAAAAAAGCAAACAGGAAAATAGACAAAATAAATAATTGAGGGTTTTATAGAAGAGGAAATAAAAGTGGCTCATGAACAGCTGAGAAAGTGCTCAACTTCATTTGTAATCAGGGCCCCGTGAGGATGAATTAGAGGGTTGATATTTTTTTAATTCACAAATTCTACCATATAAGAAATTTTCTCAAACAAGAATGAACTTGGGACTGGAAGTCCTAGAGCATTTCTGTAGAAATGAGGAATTAAGTGGAAGAAAACAATCCTGAGTCATTAAATAGAAGAGGGAAGAAAATTTCCTATGGCCACTAGACCCTCCATAAGAATATCAGTTACTCTTCAATACTGTATAAACTGATTTCAAATATAAATTGAAATTTATAAGTTGGGCAGTTACAGTTGTTTTTTCTATAATTGTTTATAGCTGCAGTCTTTTAAAAAAGACACTATTTCTTCATCTTTTCTAAATCTTGATCATCTTTTAGCTGACCAATTTTAGTTTACTCGGTAACCTCTATGAAAAGATTCCTGACAATGAATTTCACAGGCTTAGCTAGTCTCTCTTAGCTGATTCACTATACAGCTGTCTGCTTCTTAAAAATCCACAGTGATTTCATATGCTTCTAAAGTTTATAACTTAGATTTCTGCTCAAAGACTTCATGCACAAAATAATTTTGCTTCTTCTGTTATTGACTATTTTAAAGAAATTCATTTAGTTAATCAATGTTTATTGATATTTGACTATGTACCCTAGGTTAAAGGAAATAAATAATAATAATTCTACCTGACCCAACCCCATGATATAGCTTATAACATAGCTGGGAACATAGTTAAATCAGGGACTATGGGAGAGTGTGTTGAGTGAAAGGGTAAAGCTACCTCAGGGTTTTTGTATACATATATACAGTATTATAAATAGCATTTTAATAAGTTTTTTCAATTTTCTAAAATTTTTTTGGACTCTTAGCAAAAGTTTTTCTTACATTTTGTTTTTTGTTTGTGTTTTAGATGGCTGACATTATTAGACAAGTGAGTTCTGCTGAAATTAGTCTCATTGATCACATGAAGTTGATCTTTAAATTTATGTCTTTTTCCAAATTATAAATGGCTCATTAACTTGGGAAATGTTTCCTTGATTTTTTATAACTTTGTGAATTCCTCATCAAAATACAATTTCACATTTCAAGAATGTTTTATATCGTAAATTTTTTGTTTGGTTCCTTGAATTTGCTTTTGCAGGAGATTTCAGGTATTTAAAAGGTAGTAAGTTTATATTAAGTAGCACATTATCTCCCAATAAAAAACTATCTGAAACTCTAGAACCACTTTTGCCAATAAATAAGAAAATCTGAGGCCTGCTAAGGTCTCAGGTCAAGTTTCTTGATTTTATTTTTAAGAAAGGATCTAATGTGACTCCATATAGATTAATTTGCTAGCCAAAGCAATGCTTTTCCTGAGATATTGTCAATCAGAGAGAAATTTTGAGAATATCAGAACTGACATTTTATTGGATTAAAGTAAGCTCACTTAACCACTTAATTTTTTAAAAAATTAAATAACTTAAACATGTAAGTTGACACAAGGTATTAAATTATAATTAATAAAATATATGTCAATGTTTTATAAAATAAATTTAAATTAAAAATGCCCTCAATCTAAAATTTTAGTTTAAGTTAAAATGCACATCAAAAGGGAATATTTCATATGTTCATTATCTTTAATATACATAATTCTAGTTTTGACTCTTGCATTAATCTGTTTCCCTGATAATAATATGGTTCCAAAATCTTTTTTTGCTCTAAAATAGTGATTGAGTTTTTAAATATAATCCATGAGCATTGAGTTTTTATTCCAATTGAGATTTTGTTTATTATCAGAGAAGAGGCATGCTACCAAGGTTGAAGCTGGCACTTAGCTTTTCAAGTAGGAAAATTTGGAAAAAATACTAAACAATATTTTGTGTGGATTTTAACATAATATCTGCATCTAGAGATCACATGAAGACCAACCAATTTAGGTTTTCCAAAACGTAATTTTAAGAACTGAAAATCAATTACATCGCCAAACCATAGAAATTCTTATATAGCAATGTACTTTTAAAGCTTAACTGTAAAAGTTCAACTATGGATAGACAAGAGACTTATAGAAGATTACTGCTATCAACTTCTGAAATGTGTGTAACAAAGTCTGATGCTGTGTTGAGGATCAATGTCTCTGTCCATCTTGCATATGAGCCCTGCTGGAGAGAAAGCAACTATCAGACTAGTGGAGAGATCACAGTTGCTGAGCAACGGTATCATCATGAATATGTTCTTTGCTTTGAATTGGCGCAAAGATAAAAAATGTATACATTTTTTATCCATGATAAAACAAGTCTACCATTGAACAGAAGCCTATCAAGAGCAAAAAACCCCAAGAAAATTACTAACGTTAAGATTACTATTATTGATCTTTAGAGAAACTAAATTTAGTAGTATCAATGTGAAAGGAGAATTTTTTTTCAAACATTTTACGAACACTATGCATCAGTAAATGATTGTTTTGTATGTAAAAAGGGACCAAAATTAGACTATTAAACTATTTCCTTAGGGTCTGAGTGATTATATCTTCTCCTGCATCAGGCTGTTCATCAGACTGCATACAGTGATACATGTGGTAGTTATTGGAATGATTCAAACCACTTTTCAATTTGAAAGCACATTATGATCTGTTAAATAGAGACATGAATAGTTGGGAATACTTTGGATTAATGTCTAATTTACTCTATTTGCCTTTCTTCTTATAACTGGACAACTGCTTGTAGTCTCATAATTTTTGAATCATCATCCATGAGTCTTAGGTCTTAAGAATGAGCTTCCTGAGTCCTTGTTATTAGTTAGCAAAGTTAAAGAACAAGGTGCATTGGTCAAATCTCCATATGCAAACCAAATGAAATGTGGAAATTAAATGATCTAATGTAACAACGGAACAAAATGAAATTATTTCTGTCAGTATCCCTTGTTTGTCTATTCTTAACCACCATCCTGGAGAAGTGTAAATTAAAAGTCGAAATGATTTATTTCAGAAACTAAATAAATATAGCACACTGCTGCTTTTTCATTTCATTGTGTACATTCACTTCTGGTATTTTTTTCCTCCCTCTGAAAGTGCTATTTCAACAAGACCATGTAAATGTCTATAATTGCTAGAGAAAATGTTAATATAACATTTACACAGTTCAACAGCTTCAAAGCTATTTCATTGACTATGCTTAAAAGGAAACTTACACACAGAGGTCCCAAGCCCACATAAATGCTAGTTTAGTGGGACATTTGGTGACAGAGCCTTAAAAACAGAAACAAAAAGGAAGGGAAATCAAACAGCCCATCTTCCAGCCTAATTCAAGCCATTTAGAAGCTCTGTGCTTAAGCCAAGGATTACTAGTGATACTATCTACATCAACTTTGCTGTTCAGGAAGAAACGTCTCTCTTATTAAAGAAAAAAAGAGAGAGAGAAAGGAAAAAAAAATACGTTAAAGCCAAGTAATTCGGGCCTGCATAAATCTTTAATGGGTTCTGCTTCCATATGATTGGCTATGGGTTTTTTCCTCTGCCCAGGGGAAACACTATATGTCTTAGAGGAGAATAATAGTAACTCCATCTTGTGTGTTATATGATATCTTCAAGTAATCCCCAGGATTTTAGCTTTGTCTGTTGTAAACAAAAGGCCACCCATACATAATGTGTCTAGGCTATTCCAGACTCTTCACCTTAGCAGGTGACACCCGCAAGATGGACGTGGGCAACTAAGCCCATTTGTAGCTGGAGGCAGTTTTGCTCCCAAGACAACTCAGAAAAAGTAAAAACAAAAAACATATTTCTCTTCTCATAAAAACAAAGTGTAATCAGCACCCTGCAGTTGTGTCAGTTTTCTGGGCTTTTCTCAGGAGTAAGAATGAAATTCCAAAATGCCAAATAATATGTTTTGCTTTGCAAGTTAATGAAGAAAATACCATGCTGTAGATTCATTTGTTGAAAAGATATGGATGATTCCAAACTCTCCAGTTAAACCACAAAATAAAAGAGAAATAGAGGAATAATAGAATCTATCATTTACATGATAATGATTTCACAAAAGATGAATAAAAATCATGTAGAAAATTCTGTTTTATCATAATGCTCTCCTTTCCCCTGGGGGATGAAAGGAAGCGGTGCGTACTAGCTTCGTTCTGAGCAGTTAAGCTTCCTGTTGTATTTATTCGCTCAACAAATGTACACCTATTATCTATTAGGGACTTTCTTCAACTCTGAAAATATGAGAAAGCTTTGTCTTTCAATATACTGAAGGCTAACTTTGTAAATTTTAAATATGAGAGTCAGACCTGCATCTGCTATATTTTTTTTTTACCATTTCTGATATAGCAATTCTGGCTATATCAACATAAAGGCATGCTTTTTATATTGCAATGTCATCAGTAAGCATAGAATTGCAATATAGAGAGCATGCCTTTATGTCATTACTCACTAATAAAGTACCAACAAATGGAGATAAATTTTTAAGTTGATTGACTGAAATGAATTTTAAAAAGCTAATTGTTATAACAAAGAGTAATTTGAATTTAAGACAAAAACTAAAATGTGGTTTCTGCTCTTCTTCCATAAAATCATAAAGTGTCTCTAAGCCACATTTAATTTTATGCATGAGCACATGTGTTTATTTTTATTTCAAATTTCCAGAAAATGTTTGTGTGTAAGGTAAAAAAAAAAGAGTATGCTTTCTCAAGTACTAATTTTGAGCAAAAAGATAAATTACAATTCTGAGTTAATGAATTGTTGTATTGTAATAAAAGGCAAGATGCTCATCAATAAACACATACACTAATTCTAGTATCACAGTTTGCTTTAACCTGTAATATACAGGGGCAAGTATAGTAAATGAAAAAGCAAGAGTGGTTGGTGAAATAAGAAATTAATTCATAGATATATTACAGTATTATTTAACATAAGTTTAAAGCACCATTTCACAGTATATTTCCAAATAGGTATAATATCTTTGTAGGATGCTTTCTTAGTTAACAGAATTATATTTAAAATTTATTCTTAGCTCACACATCATGAACTAACAAAAGGGAAAACCAATTAATTGTTCAACAGATCAAGTTGTTGCTTAATTTTGCTTAATGTATTATCTGTAAATTTCACGAAAACAAATTTTTAAAATCCAAAAATAGAAAGGAAACATCAAAATGGCCTATGTGTATTACACTTCCATGGCTAACATGATAACATATTTTACATGACTCATAATTAGATGTGAACATGTATAGAAACCTTTTGTTAATAATTCTATCTGAATGAAATGCATCAAATTTTGTAAAAAAAAAAACCCATTATTTCGTGACATATTGAAACAATTAGGAATTCAGTGTATATACCCTAGATCTTAACTTTTAAACTGACCATTAACTTGTAAAAAACAATGTGATAAGTATTATCTGATTAACTGAACTTATTAATGTCTTCATTAATAACTGAACTTATTAATGTCTTAAAATTTTATAAGTTACCATCTTTGCTTAATTAAGATGAATTGGCCTTAACATTCACTCTGTACAATTTCAACCTAAGAAGAAAGAATTTACCATATGTAGTCACTTCTACAGTGAATGTGTCAGTCTTCTGATTAAGAAACATGTCTTTTAAAGATATATTTTTGGAGGCACAAGGCAAGTCTCACCACAACACATATTTCTCTAGACAATGCTGTATTCCTTGTCCATACCATTCCACAAACCATCTCTGAATTCACTTATATGTTTTGCCTATGTTGCTTTCTGGAACTCTTAGTTTTATACAGTTCACAAATATGTAGTCCTCCTTTTATATGTCTTAATCTTATGTCACTTAACTTACAGAGGGCACTCTCTTATCCAAGTTTAGTTCATAAATATATTTTAAGTAGTATTTTTATGGTTTTTTAACATAAAGAACAATGAGATGATATTGAAACCCAAACACTTACTTGCTCTACATACAAATTATATGAAATATACAAACTTCAATTAATATGATATTAAAGAAAATGTGATCAGTTAAGAAATTATTATGTTTTAACTTTGTAAAGTAGATCTGGAGGATGCTAAACAGAAAGTAGAGATGTAATTCTATTTTCTAAATATGATAATACTTTATTGTTAGTTATTTCTATAAAATGTTAATATATAAATGGTAAAATCAAATGGAGCTAGTATTGTCATCTTTGATGTTAGTACAGAATTTGGAGTATAATTCACATCTTTTTCTTCATATTTCTCTATATCATTCTTTCACTGAGATGCATTAAAAGAATAATGTCTACTACTCCTTAAGACCCACATATTTTCCAGTCTGTCAGACACTTTGATTAAAATGAATGTTATTATGTATTGAACACTTACTACTTTTAATGAATATTAACAAGACTAACTTTAACTGCCACAACAAATGAAACTCAAAATGTCAAGAGCATGGCATACTAATATTTTTTTTTTTTTCTCACATAGCAGTTCAGTGTATGTAGTTCTGGTTAGTGGGTGATTTTCTTACCTGTGGTAATGATCTCAAACTCCTAACAACATGGCTCCATAATTCTTCAGGCTAGGATCTCTTAGTGCTTTTTGTCTAGCTGGGGAAAAGGAGACAGAGGTCATGAGAAAAGCCCATGTTGCTTTGCACTTCCTCTGTTGCAAGATCTAGTGCCAGGATCTCACTGGATGCAAATCTCAAAATTATCGTCTCTGTCTGAATAGCTGCATCCAGAAGACAGTTTCACAATATGAATATATGGGCCAGACAGCTGTCTCTGACACGTGAGATAGAGTGCTGGGAACTCTATATTCACTATATAACATATACCCTCATAAATGATTTCATGATATAATAAAATATTCACTGTTTTACATATGAGAAAACAGGCTCAGAAATTTACTTGAACAAGTAATATTTGAACCCAGGTCAGTCTAATGTAGAAAAATAAGCCTCTTGGTAATTATGATATACAATATTAAATTTTAATGGATATAATTATTCTCAATAATAATAACAACTGTTAATTGAATCTCAACTTGTATATTTGACACTATCCTAAGTGCTTTTCATGTATTAGCTTATGTTATCCTCAGTATAAACCTGTGATGTATCTACTAATGTAATCTACACATTACGGCTGAAGAAACTGAAACCAAATTCACCCAGTTTATAAATTATAGAACCATAATTTTAAACCTTGGCTAGAGAGCCTGACTTTTAACCATTACACCAAATTATCTCTCTGTGCAGTAACAAATGCAATATATACTGGGCTGCTTTTGCCTGCACAGGATTATTCTTCAGCATATGCAGAAATGGTCTAAAAATATACAAACCAAACTGGCAGCTACTCATTGACTTCTTAGATCTGCAGAAACTTGGGTCTACACTGACTGGCACCTTCCAATGGCTAACACCCATTGACTTTGCAGGTGTAAATGGGACACCTGTTTTAAGTAAAATAGAAATTTAAGTATGAGACTTATTTTCCTTTGGTACTAAAGCATGCTTAGCATACTTGGTGTTAGTTCAACACATACTTCTTAGCATCATTACAAACACATCATCTTTTCCAAAGAGGCAGAAATATTTATCCACAGCTTGAGAGCTAGAGAAGACCTAAGAGGTAATTTGTTATGAATATTCATCAAATATAGGTTCCCTATGATATTTTCTGGGTAAATATTTCCAATAACAGAACCATAGAAATTAGAACAGTCCAAGTGTAGTTTTCACATTGTTCCACAATACTGTTCTTACATGTTGAGATCATCTGCTTCTACTCCCATATTTTATTTGTGAAAGTGGATGCCATGAGGGTTTAGGAGACCAGTTTGCCAAAGATCAGATAGGTAGTCTCTCTCTAACTTCAATCCATTGATTCTGGCTCTGCTGTTGGAATTACTCCAAGCAATTTCGATTCCAATTCCAATTTCTTGCCTACAGATTTTCATATATTTGAAAACAACTACCTTGTTTCCTTTATGCTTCTTTTCTCTAAAATAAGCAGTTGAATGTTTTTCAATTATTTCAAATATTCGGGCATTGATGACCTTGAAAATTTCTTATTTTTCATTATGCATCATAAATGCTATTCTCCATAAATCCAGATTCCATATGTGGTCTGACCAGTGTGAGATAGAAGAAATAATTTCACTTTATTGCTCAGCACTCTGCTTTTGTTAATTCCATTTAAGATTAAATTAGCTTTTTTGGCAGCCATATAAAACTATTGACTTATATTGAACTATTCAATTTACCGTTATAAAGCCTTTCAGGTCTTTTTCAAATGAGCCACTGCTGAATCTTATTTTTTTAAAGTAAGATTAAATGTATCCTTTTCTCTTTTAGTTAATCAACTGCCATGAATGTTAAATGTATCTAAGGGAAATGACAAAAAGGGGAAAAGTGAGCATACTTGGATTAAATTTCATCTCTGTTATTTTTGTCTCAAGATTTTTGCTGATTGTATATTTTGAATGATAAATACAAATCCCCTTTATCTTAGGCCTTCTGAAGATTTGATTCATACTTCTATTTGTTCATCAAAATACTGATGGAAATAGAAATGTTTGGGCAAAAGTAAAAAATGAACCCTGTCCTTAAAGACTATCTCAGAATGACATAAAAAAAACACACAAAAAAACCTGTGTAACTGAGTCTTCATCACGAAAAAAATCCATGTATTAGCACTGCTATCTATTCTTGCATACCTTTTTGCACTGTCTATATATGTACTGTTAATGGTTCTATCCAACTCTCTGTTGACTTTCAGATTCAGTACATCTATGTTATTCTGTGATCCACCTCTCCTACATGTCTTTTAAGTATTGACATGCTAATACTTTTGGTATACTCTGTTTCAATAAACCCATACTGGTTTCTAGAAATCGTTAATTTCTTCTCCATGAACTTATAAAATAGTTTTTTTTTAAAAACAGTTGATTGTAGAATTTTGCTGATTTTTAATGTTTAATTATTTTGTTTATTTGGGAAATTGGAGCAATATGTCAATCTGGTGGTATGTTTCTAAGTTAGCTATGATTTTTGGTGATTATAGCCTGTTAAAAAAAGGGTAGAAGACATTAACAGTAGTGTTCAAAAATAATTAAAAGGTGACATTTTAAATAATTAAACAATTATATGTTTGATATTTAACTTTATTGACAATTTGGAACTGGATACTTTCAAATTATATGAAATTTGATATGCTAACATCTATATTATACACGAAAAGCTTTTACAATGAAAAATAAAGAAAAAATTGAAGTAATGAAATCATGAAAACACAATGGACTTTTAACAGATCTTAATAGAATAGTGCTAAAACTATTTTGGGAGTAGAATACAATACTAAGCTAGGTTTTGGCATGGGAAAATAAACATCTTTCTAGTAGAACTCTAATTTAGTTTTCATATTATAACTTAACCTTTCTCTTTGTGGTTTGTTAACAATTCAACAAGTTTCTATGAGAATACCACTCAACTGTCAATATATTCTTAAATTATTCATTTTTAATTTAGATTGTCCACATTTTTGTCTATGCAATTTTTGTTAGATGCTGTTTTTTATGAGATACATATTTTCAAATAATTCCCAATAATATAAATTGTGTAATCAGTATCAAAAGATTTATTTCTAAAGAACTGATAAATTGAATTTTCTCTTTATTTTCTCTTATATACTCTTGATGTTGAGATAAAATATAGGCATTTTAACAGCAGTAGATAGGTGTTTTACCATCTTGAAGTATTCTTCTTTAAGCTTAATTGTCAAGAATAAAATCTCAGATATAATCATATCAGTTCTTTCTTCAAATGTCTTTGATATAATTCTCTTCATTAAAAAAGAAAGTGTAAAAAAGGAAACCATTAAAATTGGAATTACCATATTGTCTTAGTTCATTTTGTGCTGCTATAACAGAATCCCTGAACACTGGGTAATTTATAAATAATAAAATTTTGTTTCTCACATTTCTGGAAGCTGTAAAGTCCAAAATCAAGTCACAAAAGGGTCATTGTCTCTGGTAAGGGTGGTCTTCTCTTTCAAATGGCACCTTGAACATTCTAGAGGAGAAGAATGCTGCTTAACACATGGCAGAAGAGTAGAAGATCAAAGAAAGTAAGAGACAGAGAAAAAGGACCAAAAAGGGGAGCCACACTCACTATTTTATTTTTGTTTTTTGATACGGAGTCTTGCTCTGTTGTCCAGGCTGAAGTGCAGTGGCACAGTCTTAGCTCACTGTAACTTCCACCTTCTGGGTTCAAGCAATTTCTCCTGCCTCTGCCTCAGCCTGCCAAGTAGCAGGGATTACAGGTGCCTGCCACCATGCCTGGCTATTTTTTTTTTTTTTGTATTATTATTTGTTTTTAGTAGAGATGGGGTTTCACCATGTTGGTCAGGCTGGTTTCCAACTCCCGACCTCAAGTGATCAACCCGGAACCCACTCATAAATCAATTCCTAAAAACAGAACCCTCACAGCCCCATTACCTCTCAAAGGCTTTACCTCCTAATACTGTTGCAATGGCAATCAAATTCCAACATGAGTTCTGAAGGCAACATTTAAACCATAACACACATGATCTAGCAATTTTACTTCTAGGTATATACACAAAAAAAATTGAAAGCAGAGACTTGAAGAGTTATTTGTACACCCATGTTCATAGCAGCACTATTTACAGGTTGGCTCTTGACTCCTTTTACACAAACTTATTGGACCTTGATACTTGCTATCTGCTATGCCAAAATATCAAACTCTCATCTTGTATATTTCATGTTCTAGATGTGTAATCAACCATTACTCCAAAAAGCCTTGGTTTATTCCAGTGAGTCATGATACTTAGACACATTATAGGTACTAGAAATGCTCATTGCCACTGAATTATTTTGTTATTTCTAGGCCTTTCTGTTGGACAGAAATAGATATATACATATTTATTTGTAGTGGTATGTTTAAAGACTAAATACTTATATCTCCAATTCAAATTCAAACACATAGAGATTTTATTTAAAATATTTTTTTTACATTCTCATTTCCTTTTGTCCACATCAAGAACCCTGGGATTGGTATAAGGTTAATCCTTTATTTATTTATTTGATTTGTTCTACATTACCATTCAGAATGCAACAATTTCAGAATAATCTTTATATCAGCATTATTACCAAATTAACTTTTTATGTGCTATTTCCTTTTTCTCCATTCTTTTTGTTTGCATTCAATCTGCATTTTCAGATTATCCCTTACATTCCATAATTCCTGTGTTTTAACCTCATTTATGCTAGTTATATGGGTAACTACATAGCCAATCACAGGTAGTCATCATAGGGACTTGGGTTTATCTCTCTCTGGACATTTTGGCTGTCTGAAACACATTTTTAAATAGATTCCTTAAGAAGTACATATGAGAATAGTACTCCCTGATTCTTGTATATTATACTGACGGTCAGTTTTGACGGATATAAAACATTTGACTCATTATCTTGAGCATCTTAAATATGTTTTCCTATCTTCTTCTAGCAACCTGTTTAAAAAAGTGATCTAATTTTCTCTCTCACATAAGTCTCATGTTCTTTTTCATCTCATGACAAATGATTATTTTCTTTATAATGCCCAGTCATTTTAGTAGAATATGACTTGTCGTTGGCCATTTGGGGTCTATATTCTCAGAAAAAAAATGTGTGCTTTTTCTATATAGGCAGTCTCAGTTTTAAAAAAATTAGCACATTTTTCTTTCTTTAATAATAAGTTTCAATATATTTTCTATTCTTTTGCTTAGTTGTTGATAATGTTGTTTTCATGGACTCCAATGATTCTTATGTTGGGTTTTCGTTGTCCATCTTTAATGTATGTCACTAGTTCATAAATTCTTTTAATCTTTTTATTTTTAAAATTAAAAATGTTATTCTTTACTGTATATTTCTCCTAAGGCATTATTTGTTTTCTTTATATGTAGCTGTGTTTCTTATCATTTATTCTTCATTTTAAAATAGTCTTCTAATTTTATTTGTTTTATCAATTATTTTTGATAAAATTTCTAATTTGATTTGAGTTTTGTCAGATCATTACTGAGTTACTGTAATTATGGCTTATGTTTAATTTTCATGGCTTTTACTATTTTCTTAATGTCTGCAGTGCACTAAAGAAGGCTAGAAATTCTTTGCCACACCTCCTATTGATACTAAGAGTGCTCGTAGAGTTTATGTTTTCTCTCCTTTACTTGAGGCTGGTCAGTACTTGATTTGATGAATAGATGATACCTGAGGTGATGCCACTATGAGTTAAAAAGAATAAGATAGAATATTTGTCTTAAAGCAATCCACAGATGGAAAAGTGAAATTAACATTAATGTAATTAACAATAATATAGTAAGGAGTGACTGCAGTTTTAACTTTGTTCATTGTTTATAAAACATCTCCCTCAAACACAGGACAACTACATGACCTTCACAATGCATAGAAAAAGCATTAAAATGACAAATTTAGGCTAATCTAAATTTATTTAATAAATGTGTGAGCTTTGGACTTAAATACTCTCTGTATTTCTATTTGTGAAATACAAGTTCGCACTTTTGAAGGGAGATTATTTTAAAATTCTATGACTTCTTGTCAAATAACTAGACACTGTGACCAATAACTAGACACTGTGACCAATCTTAAGTTACTGATTTCCTGTGCACAGTAATTGGCACAATTTATTCAGATAATTGTGCAAAGCAAAATCTAGACTTCTCAATGTGCTTTAGTGCTTATACATAGGCACGAAAGCACACATGTTGTACTTAGATTGTAAGTGGCTCTTATAGCTTTCTAACATTTTTTAAAGTGAACAAAACTCCATTTGTATTATGATCATTATTTTGGAAAACTAATCTTGTTTGAATTTACAAATTTCTTTTTGTAATCCTTCCTCTTGATATTTATTCCGTTAATTATTGAGTCATTTGACTTTATTTAGTCACCTTATTGTCCAAGTACACTATATCCAAAGGACCTAGAATTCTTTACATACTAAGAATATCTTCTACCATAAGTGTTTCAATCTGTGACCTGACCAGTGATCATGGAAGCATAAGGGATAAAAATGAGAGCATCCTTGATTAAATCAATCATTTAATCAACAAGTATTAAGAGCTGTGAGGCAGATAAAAAAAAACACAGAAGATAATTATCTCTGTTATCAAAGAGCTTACAGTCCTGTTAGAAATGTAATATGTTCAAGAGGCAATTAGAGAGTAAGACAATATATAATGAAGTGTTTAATTGGGGCGGGGGTGGAGCATCAGCGTCTATTCCTGTGAACTGAAGGGTTGGACAAGGTGGACTCTTAGATCTCTTTCAGAAATATGATCTCTGTAAAAGTAGAATGATGGACAACTATGAAGTTTAGGCCTTAAAGAAGTAATTTATCTCTTTGCCAACTATGTTTACTTTTTCCATTTTACTCATATCTCACTCTGAATATTGAAGAAGTTTTCTCTTTATAAGATCCTTACTAAGAAGTGCAATCTGATTGATCATACTTCATGACCATAAATCTAAACTGTCTTTTGCCAACAAATATATTATCAACTAAAATAGAATAAGCCACTAAAAAAAAATGCCCAAATTTTTTAAATTACTTTTGCAGAAAGTGACATATACCTTTTAAACGAAAGCAAATATTCTAAAACACTAAAGACAATGACTACAATGTATGCATGTATCAAACTCCACTTGTACACCCTAAATTTCTGCAATAAACCAGCAATGCCTGGGTGGGTTTGAATCTCATCAGTATTAGAAGACAAGAGGCTAGTTACTCATGTCACCCAGCGATAAAGCAGTTACTAAAATTATCATCTGAGACCACCCAGAAGAAAGTACACACTGAAGGCAAGGCGTCAGCATACAGCATGACTTCTTCAGTGGACCATTATGGAAAGAATAGGGAATGCAGACACTGGTGTAGAGTAGCTGCTTCTAAATATTCTTGTGAGTTTTTAAAAGAAATGAATATTTAGTGTATAAATTATCTGATCAAAATGACATCAGATAACCATGATCATCCATGGACTTCCCGAAAGAATTGTCACTTTATCATCTCTAAGTGAAATTGCCTAAATAGTTGACCAAATCTGACTCTGAGCTGCTGAATTACAATGTAGGCTATGCTCTGAACCTCTCCAAGATTCTTGCAAGTTTGGGAGCATTTATTGGGAAAGAGTGACCCCAAGATTAGAAGAAGGATATTACAAGGATTCAGATAATCTTTAGTGTTCTATACCATAACCCAACCACAAAGCCTGTCTTTCTTTCTTTGAATACCTTGCAAATACCTCACCTGATGGAAAAAAGGTTTCCTGAAATATGTTTCAAGGTCTCTGGTCTTGAAAAATTGTGGCTGAATCTGTGATGGAAAGGGATAAGCAAGATGGGGTAGAAGCAGAAGTGAACTCTCAAAGACCCCCTCCTACTTCTGGGTCATAAGTTTCTTTAGCTTCTAGCCCAGGTTTGTGTGCACTAATATGATCATTAGATAACTGCCACTGTCCCTGCTCAGCAATGGGTTATTACACATTTAGAGATGTGTTAACTCCAATGTCAACAGTTGCACCAGAAGTTGTTTCTTTACTGAAGCACATCAACCCAATTTCTGGTACCAGGAATGTTAATTTATCTAGGAAACATAGTTTTTCTTTTCCAAGAAACAGAGGACTCTAGAGGTCATTTGTTTCCATCGTTTGGCTATGGTAGTAAAACTCCAGTGCATTACTTCATTATGTCATTTTTCAGGTTTAATTTGATCTGCAGGAACCCTGGTCAATTCACCATTACATAGGATGTCATGTGGTCCCACTCTATTGAGGTCAGTATGCAAGAAGTAACTATGATCTACATGTGTAGGTAAGATACACACATGCAAGAGGTAAGAATTGCACCCCACAGGAATTTAATGATGATTATAGAAATCCAACGGTGTGCAACATGCAAGGTAATCACCTTTAAAGTTAAGGAAAACTTGCAAGCTTTTACGTCAACTAACATAAAAAAAAGTCATAATGCTTGTGTGTTCCTATAGACTGAGAGGCAACTTAAATCATACTTCAGTCTTTTTTCAACTTGTTTACTGAGGATACCTTAAGATTGCCAACTTTGAGCTGAGCCCTAGAGAAAGAAAAGACTCTCCAGCTAATCTAGGCTCCAGTAGAAGTAGCTTTGTAACTTAGGCCCAGTGGATATAAAGGTTCTTAAAGATTAGAAAAACATGAGAAGACTCTGGCAATGCTGGGTAGCAGAGTCACAGCCTGGGTCATTTAAGTTTGGATTAAAGACTTCTGTGATAATTACTGTCTTGGCATGCTACTGGAACATGTTGACCATGATACACCAATAACCAAGTGTCATAGGCTACCTATCATAAAATAATGTTCTTATCACAAAACCATCAAGTTAGAAGTATGTAGCAACAGTCCATCATAAAGTTGAAGTTGTTTTTGTAAGATCTATCTGGAGCACTTTTTAAAATCACAAATAAGATCATTGAGAAGGCATCTTATACTCACGTTGTACCTATGTTTGCTGCATTGCTATCCTTCCTTTCATTTATACCTATGGCCTCATAGAGAATTCCTGTAAAACTGATTTGCTAGTTTACAGATCATCAAGCATGATATGCTTTTCAGATAGAAGTGGATAATTCCAGCATTATAGCTGTGTTCAGAAGTGGGCTTGAAGTGCAAATCTTCTTAGCAGGCAGAACCTTGAGGTACAGTTTTCTAGAAGAATAAGTAGGCAGAACAAGGACTCCTCACTCGCTAATGCTTTGGCAAGGTGAACAGGTAGAAGACTGGTGACAAAAAAAATGCAAGGATATTCTTATTTAGATTACTGCTATAAATCATGGGCAGCAAAGAGACTGTCTCCATCCTAGGACTCTTCTGGTGTGCCAGCTAGTGTTACCATGCCATGGAGGTCTACACATCAATCCACATAGGCAAGTTTATTGTGTTACTCTCCTGTCTGAAAAATAGTGATATGCTAGGGGTTTTGACTGAGAACAAAAGAGAATTTGGATTGCTGTAAGAGGAAGAAATTTGCTATATCCTGACTCTGACTTCATTGCCATTTACATAAATGACTATGGTTTGTATCCATGTTGTATACATTTCTGCAGAAATAAACTCCTGCAATAAAAGCATTTCAGACATACTAAGATTGGCTATGACTCCCATCTTTCATTCAGTCCCTGTTTTCAAATGGTGTGAGCATACTTTTTTCTTGTGTGTGTGTGTGTGTGTGTGTAGAGGAATGAGATACAAGGGGCACAGCCTAGCAAAGATGCATAAAGCAACACCATCTTACTAAGCTTGGAGGTAGAAAGTGGGTCTCTCCATCCTTGGCATTTTCCTGGTCCCTCTTGACCCAACCTTCCTATATTAGGGTGACTGGAATCACTGCTCATCCTAAAAATCAGAGTCAGGGCCATGACACACAATTCTTCCCATTGATATTTAAGCCCAAACAGACAGAAATTCACTACTAGTCAATTCATTAATTTCACCTGGTCCCACATGTCATGTGACTGGGTTTTTGAGTCCTACTTATTCCTCCTCTGTCTCCACCCCTTTTATATAGTATATGACTGTGGTTGTTACATATATTATTTAGTCCATGGATTTTAACATAATAATAAAGAACTCTGATCAGTTAGAAAAGAATAAAATTATCAGAAATAAATGCAGTAATGGAAGACTTTGTGTTCACCATGAGAGGGATGAGTGAATTTTTATTCCTATTCACCATAGTTGTACAATAGGTATGACAATGTTATTCTCCTTGTTACTAAGATTCAGTATAATATATGTGTATATAGATGTTAGGAGTAAGAAATATGAACTATGTAACTCTCTTTTCTTGCTGTCCTGCGCTGAAGAGGCCAAAGAGTTAAAAGCCATATTCTGCAGGCTCCTTTCATGGTACACACTGGATGTGACTAGGTACTGCCATTCCAATCCAATCACTTGAGACTGGAAGCCAAAGTGTGGTAGAGAGCATGCTTCTGAGATATCTTTTGTCTTTGTTGGCAGACACTATCAGAAAGGTATTTGATTTCTAAACGTGAGCATTGTACTTGTATCTAGTCAACTTGGTAGGTATTGAGAAGCAGAGCACGGGGAAGCCATTGGTTGGTGTATTTGGCTGTTATTGCATTGCTGTAAATACCTGAAACTGGGTAGTTTATAAAGAAAAGAGGTTTAATTGCTCATGTTTCTGTAGGGTGTACAGGAAGCATAGTGGCTTCTGTTCCTGTGGAGGCCTCAGGAAGCATGTTATCATGGTGGAAGGCAAAGGGGGAGGAAAGTGTTTCACTTGGTGGGAGCAGGAGCAAGAGAGAGAGGAGGGAGATGCTACACACTGTTAAGCAGCCAGATATTGCCAGAACTCACTATCATGACAAAGCAACAAAGGGATGGTGCCAAGCCATTCATGAAGGATCCATGCCTGTGATCCAATCACCTCCCACTAGGTCTCACTTCTAACGTTGGGGATTACAATTTGACATAAGATTTGGGTGGGGACACATCCAAACCATTATCCGTGGAGCAAATTATATTAGGCATTGGATTGTTCTGGAACAGGTAGAGTTAGTAGCAGTTCAGTTATTCAATTAACTCAACAAATATTTAGCCCCTGCCATATGTCAGACACTCTTTCAGGTCCTTGGGATATATCAGTGAACAAAACATACCATAATCTCTCCCCTTGTGGTGCTTACATGCCAACAGTGGTTTCCTGGTCTGGTGGCTTATGCATTATATCCCTAATTGGAGCAGCACTCTACATTATTGGCCAGGATTTCCTAATTGTAGAAGAAATAGTAGTTCCGTTGAGGCCTGGCTCTGTAGTATGACTTTGGGAGTCATTTCTGAAAGCCTAGATGAGAGCCTTTATCAGCCTTCCCAAAGATAAGTTAAATAGCACCCTGTTTTAAATTTCTTTTTGCTTAGATTATTTAGAGACAATTATGTTGTCAGCAAAGGGACACTGACCAATAAAAAAAACCATCCTCCTGAAGTACTCATTCATTTCCACTTCAACAACGTTGAGAATCTGAGACATTCTTTAATGTCTGCCCAGCTTAAATGTCACCTCTGGCTCTCTGACCCTTTCTTATTACTCACATAATTAATTGCTACCTCCTCTGAGTGCTATAGAATTTGCATCTTTTATAGGGCTTATCAAACTGGGTGACTTAGTTGACTCTCTTGCTCTTCTACTGTTGCACACACAAACACACAGGACAGGGACTTGGTCTTATTAACCTGTATACCTATGAGTTCTAACAGTAATAAATTATGGTTACCAATATTTACTTACATATTAATAAATATTTATTTATATTTATATTTATATTAATAAATTATGGTCACCAATATCTACTTGCATATTTACTTACATATTAATAAATAACTCACAAATTTCCTTATTTCAAAAGTTTTTCCCTTGCATTTACACTCTTCGGTTCCCTAGATCACTTATTGGTGTATTTTTAAGCATTTTATGTAAAATTGTCATTGAATTTTAGGTTTAGAAATAACATCAACAATTAGGTAGTACAAACTCCTCCAAATCAGGCATTTCAGGTCAGAAATGATTTGGCTTCTTGTTTCAAGTTCAGTGTTCTTTTGCTTTATTTTATGTTTACTAATAATAGCTTAGCTTGACCTTAGTCTACTTTGTAATTTCAATGAAAATATGTATTGTCTTTAAAATCTCTCAGGCCTCCTTATGCTATTCAGATGAGAGGATAAGTGGCAACTGAAGCACTCCCTTATACTTCTACCAAAAATGGAGATGTGCCATGCAAAGGTGGGGCATTCTCCATTCAGAGCAAGTTCTTTTGTCAACAAATAGGTTCATGGAGAGACATTAGATAAACTGTCAAATATTTGATTCTGATTTCATAAATTATATATCAGTCTCTTCTGCATTATAACTTTGCTCTGTAAAGTACAAACTATACTAAACTATAAAAGTATGTGCTTTTATTTATAAAATTGGAGTGCAAACCAGTTAGGTCATCAATGTATTACAAAGGCATTTTTGTACAGCTTTTTCCCTTAACCTATTTTACTGCAAGTATGTTGTTCCATCTCTCTCCCAGGGGACTATGGACTTCATGAGAGCAAGCCTCATGTCTTCATGCTAGTAGGTTCAATCCTATGAAAGTGCTTGGCTGAGGGCTACAGGATTTATGTTTGCTCAGTGAAGCATTTTTCGTTTTGTTTTGTTTTTATGGAAATAGGCCATCTGTAAGATAATAAACTACAAACCTTCCCAAATTAAATGAAGTGAAAACAACTTATTTTATTTTCTTAGACTAAGAGTTTGATTTTTTTTTTTTTTTTTTTAGAAATTGGTAGGTGTTTCCTGCATATTCATGGAACACCCACTTAACGTTAACAAGTTTCTAGGATCTTTACAATAATTCAAGGAAGAAGGAAATTTTGTTTCCTCTACATGTTTATTTATTTATATTTTTTGCAAAAGCTGTTCAGTTCTCCTTCCAAAATTACTCCACACGACAAAAAGCATTTAGAGCACAGGCAGGCATGTTAGCACTTTGAAATGACTCCAATTAACAAACTTGACAATTGCTTCAACAAATGTGGTCAAAAGTGGAAAAGGTCCATTTTTAAGTGGTACTTCTGAGAAGTGTGAACTGATAATGGAAAACATACTCACATAATCACTTATGAACAAATCATCTTGAAAATTAGTCATACACAAGTTAGATATAAAACACTGTGGTTTTTACAGAGTACACACATGTGAACTCTGGAGTGTAATATGATTCCTCTTCATATTGTCAGCTGTGGTTGATGAGCAGGTGCTGTGAATGAAGACCAATGAATAAGAGATATGGTTTTTCAGGAGCCTCTGTATCAAATGAAGTTCAGACACAGTGATTCCTATATACTTTAAAACTGAAAGAATGAACTGTAAGGATATTTCCTGATTGAAATAGAAAGACATTGCAAACCTAACTGACATAATGAAAGACAAATTTAGTACTTAGATATTTAACTCACTTAATCTTTTTGCCATATTTCTCAAGTGAGTTGGAGAGTAGATCGTAGGCCATTTTTGCATTAATTTTATATATCCCAGGGAACAATACAACTTTTCATGTCTCAGACCAGCAAAAGAAACATGAATAAGAATTTTTTTGTCCTTCCTAGAAACTCACTTGGTTACAAATCTGTGTTGACCATAAATCAGAGCCTCCCTATCTTTAACACTCCCACTGGAGAACTCGGTTCTATAAGCAATTAAAGTGTTAACTTGGTTCATTAATGCAGGGAATATTCACGATTTTCCACCTTGGAAGAGACAAATTCTGTCATCCCTTTAATAGAACTCTGCTGGAAATCAAACACAATTTTTATTCTGGGGAATGATTACTGTGTCTTGTTTAATTCTCACCTAACAAATGTCAGCACTAATGTATTACAGATTATTCAGTCAATTTGATGGTTCCAGGTGAAAGAAAGGAACACAAATCTCTTCTTTTAGTGTAAAAAGGGTCAGCTGGATGACTTCCCCTGCAGGAGCCGAGATGAGGCTTGACATGAATCAATCAAGAAGGCTCAATTTTACAGTTATAGTGCCTAATGCCTAAACATGAGCGTACTGGTGGAAATTAGCACCCGATTATGAGCATACATGATCTTCCCCTGGAAGACAATAATATTGGCATTAAGCTTCTCAAGAGGGAAGATGCTGCTGGTTTTTAATATGTCTTAAATTATGTCAGGAAAAACACTGGAACATCACACAAAAGCCACAGTCAGTGTCTATTGCTATCTCATAAAGCTGGAGATCTTTACAACAATATTGACACAGGAGCAGGCAAGCAAATGTCAGCCAATATAACATATGAAATACTTAACGTAACCAATTTTCACCTGTCAATCAGCAGGGAATAATGACTGATGCAAGGAATCAATACGCCACAATTGAATTCCAGCTCACAAACTTGTTTCGTTCTGTGCTATAAAAGACTGTCAAATGTCACACCCCAAGAGATGCAACAGGATTCCAAAGATTTATTTATTTCAAGCTCTGAAGTCTATTAGCAATAGTGCTCCTTTGCTATTGGAAATAGAGCTTCGATGACATTAAATTTTCAGAAATGACAACTCCCTTTTCTGACAAATTAATGATAGAAATTTCTTAGTCCCATATTTATTTTTGCTAGCATTAAGTACAATTATATTCAACCAATACTTGGGATTTCAGAAAGCAAATATTTGACATCATTTGTCAAGTAAACTGCTCACAGTGCCAAATATTCTCTTAGACAAGTTGTCCTATACATGGTAAATAAATGAAAATTGCATATGACAAACCTTAAGCTTATATTAAATCCAAACCTTAACATTATGCAGATACTTGATAGCAAATTAGATTTATAAGATTTTGTCCTCTTCACATAATAATATGCAACTCTACTCTCTGTACAGTATGATGAACTGTTAGAAAGAAACGACTCTAAAAATGGTTGTGCTGTCTAGAACACAAGACACTTATCTTTTTTCATGACAGCATAATTTTTAGGGCTGATATTCTGAACCTATTTTTAGAGAAAACAATTTGATATTGATTAAACATTTTTAAATGTAACTTTGATGTGTTGTAATAACTAGAGATATGCTTTTAATAAATCAAGAGAAAAATAAAGCATAGAAAATTGCTATAAACCCTTCCCTAGATATTTCTATAGGAACATACACTGTCGACTCAATTATTTTATCTTTTGCTTAATATTCTCCCTAATCAAACAGGGAAAACATAAAATATTAGTTTTATAAAATAAAGAGAAACACCTCAACAGTGATTTCAAAAACAAAACAAAACAACTCATTTTTTCCCCCTTTTGGGCCAAGAAAAATACAAGTTACATACTTCTCTATGCAAAATGAGGTAACAAACTAATTATCCCTCACAATCTAATTTCTATTTCTGTGTGTGGCAGAAATATCAGAGTTTTGCACCATTCCCAATGGCTGTAATAGCAGAACAAAGTCAAAACCCACTACATTTTTGGCAAGAGCTCACAGAGGCATCTGCTGAATGAGCACAGTTATCATCTACATTATTATTTGGCCAAGCCCTTGCCTGTAGCCCTTTACAGGCCTTTTATATAGGGATTTTTAAATGGTGCCAATATAGTGGGACTATATATTAGACAGACTCTGCACTTTACCTGGGCTGATTCCTTTGGTATGTTTTATGATCTCATGACAACTCCCGTTATATAGTTGAACTGAACTAATATGAAATGTTTAAAAGGAATTTTTTTCTTTAGATGTATTTGGCATAGAAATAAATAAAACACAAATACAGCATGTTGAGAATCTGTTTGTTTATGAACAGACCAGCAAAATGTCGGCATTGTTTATAAATGGGAATAAAATACTGTTAAGGCAGAGTTACTCATGTGGTTGAGTGGACTGATTAAACCCAGAAGAACATCTTGGCAGAGCTGCTGTATCCTTCATTTGTTCTTCACTGAAAATGATAACATCAAACTGTAAAAGTTAAGATTGAAAAGCCACTAGTGTGTTGTCTAATTTCAACTGCAGAAGCTGCTGTGCTCTCTTGGTGACTTTATGAGGGAATAAGATTATAGGTCACAAGAGCTTCTTTATTTCCCACCTGTAGCTTCTAACATTTTATTAAGGATTTTTCTATCTTCTTTCTCTGCCCTATAGGGGTTGAAATCCTAACAGCTGTAACAAGACCCTGACCAAAATGGTATTAACATAGATTAGTGATTCTGAAATGAAGTATCCTTTTTATTAGAGCCCCATTTATGAATGGTTACTAATGTTTTTACAGTGTGAATAAGATAAACATGATATATCATTATGTAAATAGAAAAGCAGCCCTTAATATGGTTAAACACTTAGTGCTTCATGTTTGCTTCGCAGAAAATCACACCAAGCTATTGTTATTTGAAGATTTAATGTTAATTTGTAAAACAAACATGTTCGAGAGTAATTCATAAATAACTTCTTGACAGGCAGTTACTTCCTGACTTGTTTAGATGGTTTCTTAATTGCTCATTTATAGACTATATCTCCAAAATAAAAACTTGGGAAAGGGGATTTTAAATGCATACTTATTGGACAATATAAATTCTCATTGTTGAGGATCATTTTTGAGATGAGATTCATGATTTCTTGCCTAAATAGTTTTGAAGGGTAATGAGATGATATTTGCAGAGCACTTGGAGAGCAGGGAAAGGTGCTAAGTACCCAGTATATCTTTGGTCTTCATTCAGAGATATACTCTAAGTATATCTTAGAATAAAGGTAAACACAGTAGAATAATAACACCCTATTCAGCACTCTAATAGACTAAAAATTAGAGGCAACACATTGGTCACTGGAATGTCTGAGGTTTATATTTCCTAATATTGCTTTACACTGAAGCCAATGCTGCTTCTATTTTTTTTTAAAGAAACTAAATGTATTTTCCAGACATTATGTCATTAATTCTAAATCAGCTTAGCTCCAGATACTGTCAAATCAGACCATCTTGAGGATTTTGTGGCTCTTAGGTTCAATTCCTAAAATTGTTAACTCAAACTTTTACTACTGTTAGCCAAATCGACTGTAGAGTCCACTTTATTTTTTTCTGTAAAATTTTTAAAAAGTAAAGTTTCATTTGTTCTGTAGTCAGATGGAGGATTTGAGAACACTTTAACAATAATTGTGTTTATATGAAACAGATCAAAAAAGAGTCAATCTTGTGTTTTCAGCTGTCTTAATGACAAAATTGGATTGTCTGCAGAGCTGATTCAATCAATAGTGGAGAAATCAGTTGACATGGTAAAGAGGGATTGGAAAAAAGACCAGCAGATTCAGTACAGTCATGGCCTGTTTACCAAAAAACCAAATAGCCAATGTGTTGTCTACCTTGAGAAGCATTTCTCTACTTTGCATTTATCCTTATGAGTATGAATGAATATGTAATACAGAAACAAACTCCCAGTAGAGGCTATCTTTCGCTATTAAAATGAATCAGATATTGGGAAGCTACCAATTGTGTCAAACTTTTATATATATATATATATATATATATAATTTGGATTATGTGTTGGTAGAAAGATTCATTAGATGAGAATGGAAAGAAATAATGAACATTAAAAACATATCTGAAAGGTACATATTTAATTATAAAGAGGCAAAACTAAGTTGATCTTATTTTAGATGCTTTCTCTAGCCTTCCTTAATCTGTCTTATTAATTTTTCTATATAAGATAGTCCTTACAAGGAAATCCCAATGTTCTAGTCTGTGTTATCTTAGAGTTTAACAGGATGGAAATACAAATGTCAAGCTGGAGAGACTCAGTGTTGTAAGATGAATTATATCCCCCAAAAGATGCTGAAGTCATAACTCTCAGTTCTTGTGAATGTGGCCTTATTTGGAAATAGGGTTTTTGCAGATTATCAAGTTAAAATAAGGTCATTAGGGTGGGATCTAATCCAAAGTGATTGTGACCTTGTGAAAAGGAGAAATTTGGACACAGGGTGAATGCCATATGAATATGAAGAGATCAGGGTGAACTCTCTTCCTTGGTATCTACAAGCCAAGGAAAGCCAAATATTACCAGCAAACCACCAGAAGCTAGAAAAGAGGCGTGAAACAGTTTTTGCCTACCAGCCTGTAGTAGTTTGTTCTCACACTGCTATAAAGAACTACCTGAGATGGGGAAATTTATTTAAAACAGAGGTTTAATTGGCTTATGGCTTCTCAGGCTATACAGGAAGCATGGCTGGAAAGGCCTCAGGAAACTTTTTATCATGGCCAGAGGTGAAGGGAAAGCAGGCACATCCTACATGGCTGGAGCAGGAGGAATAGAGAATGAAAGGGGAGGTGCTACACACTTTTAAAACAACCAGATCTCATGAGAACTCACTATCACCAGAACAGCAAGGGGGAAATCCAACCCCATGATTCAGTCTTCTCCCACCAAGCCCCTTCTCCAACACTGGGAATTACAATTTGACATGAGATTCGAATGGAGACACAGATCTAAACCTCTCCATCTCAGACTTGTAGCCCCCGAACTGTGGAATGAGACTATGTTGTTGTTTAAGCCACCAAGAATAGTCTAGTTTATAGCAAAAAATATATGCAGTAATTACAAACTAATCTATATCATAAAAATTTTCCTTTCTTCCTTTTATTTATAATATGAAAACAATAAAACTATGAGGATCTCAAGCAACTTGTTAACTGAATCTTTTTTGTGAACATGTGTCTAGAGTGATGAAATGACTTCAATTGTATTGGAGAGTCTGAAATCAAGGCACAACTCAGGAACTTTCAGAATGCTTTGTATCTTTTGCTGAGTAGGATCTTATATGTTCTTGGGCGGTATCACACTGGTGTTCTTTGAGTAAAATAAAAAGTTTCTTCTTCGTAACTTGACATTATGGGAATATATTTTATTTGCTGCTTTATCAATACACTTAGAGCAAAAATTCCCACCAAAATTCAGTGACGCTCCTAAATGAGTCAGATAGCATGTGTGAGATACATATAGCCCCACTTTAGTCCCCTCTAAGGAAACCATGTCATCAGAGTCAGAATTACTTTAGGTAAGGTAGCTCCATGGTTTTGTTTTTCAGTCAAATATGCTCTCTATAAGCACAAACACAAAGCCATAGAGCCATCTTGTCTAAAGTAATAGAGAGCCTATTTGACTTTTTAAAAATTATATCTGGGCTCTGGGGTAATGTGCATGTCCTGCATCCTGCAAGATTGTTGCATAGGTACATACATGCCATGGTGGTTTGCTATCTCCATCTCCCCTCCCCCTGTCACCTACATCAGGCATCTCTCCTGGTGTTATCCCTCCCCAGCCTCCCTGCACCCCCACTGTCCCCCACCTTCCTCTCCCCTCCACTCCCTCAACGTAGCCCTGTGAGTGTTGTTCCCTTCTCTGTGCCGAAGTGTTCTCAATGTTCATCACTCACCTATGAGTGAAAACATGCAGTGTTTTGTTTTCTGTTCTTGTGTCAGTTTGCTGAGAATGATGGTTTCCAGATTCATCCATGTCCCTACAAAGGACACGAACTCATTGTTTTTTATGGATGCATAGTTTTCCATGGTGTATATGTGCCACAGTTTTTTTGTCCAGTCTATCATTGATGGGCATTTGAGTTGCTTCCAGGTCTTTGCTATCATAAACAGCACCACAATGAACATAAGTGTGCATGTGTCTTTATGATAAATGATTTATAATCTTTTGGGTATATTCCCAGAAATGGGATTGCTGGGTCAAATGGAATTTCTATTTCTAGGTACTTGAGGAATCCCCACACTGTCTTCCACAGTGGTTGAACTAATTTACACTTCTACCAAAAGTGTAAAAGTGTTCCTTTTTCTCCACATCCTCTCCAACATCTGTTGACTCTAGATTTTTTAATGATCGCCATTCTAACTGGTGTGAGATGGTATCTCAATGTGGTTTTGATTTGCATTTTTCTAATGACCAATGATGAGCATTTTTTTCATATGTTTCTTGGCTGCATATTTGTCACCTTTTGAAAAATGTCTGTTCATTTCCTTTGACCACTTTCAAATGGGTTTGTTTTTTTCTTGTGAATCTGTTTTAGTTCTTTGTAGATTCTGGATATTAGCCCTTTTTCTGATGGGTAGATTGCAAACACTTTTGCCCATTCTGTTGGTTGCTGGTTTACTCTAATGATTGTTTCTTTTGCTGTGCAGAAGCTCTTAAGTTTAGTTAGGTCACATTTGTCTATTTTGGCTTTTGTTGCCATTGCTTTTGGTGTTTTAGTCATGAAATCCTTGCCTGTGCCTATGTCCTGAATTATTTTGCCTAGGTTTTCTTTTAGTGTTTTTATGATGTTAGTTCTTATGTTTAAATCTTTAACCCATCTGGAGTTAATTTTTGCATAGGTGTTAGGAAGGGGTCCAGTTTCAGCTTCCTGCATATGGCTAGCCAGTTTTGCCAACACCATTGATTAAACCGAATCCTTTCCCCATTGCTTGTTTTTGTCAGGTTTGTCAAAGATCAGATGGTTGTAGATGTGTGGCGTTGCTTCCAAGGCCTCTGTTCTGTTCCATTGGTCTATATCTCTGTTTTGGTACCAGTACCATGCTGTTTTGATTACTGTAGCCTTGTAGTATTATAGTTTGAAGTCAGGTAGCATGATGCCTCCAGCTTTGTTCTTTTTGCTTAGGATTGTCTTGGCTATGTGGGCTCTCTTTTGGTTCCATATGAAGTTTAAGGTGGTTTTTTTCCAGTTCTGTGAAAGTCAATGGTAGCTTGATGGGGATAGCACTGAATCTATAAATTACTTTGGGTAGTATGGCCATTTTCACGATATTGATTCTTCCTAAGCATTGAGCATGGAATGTTTTTCCATATGTTTGTGTCCTCTTTTATTTCCTTGAGCAGTGGTGTGTAGGTCTCCTTGACGAGGTCCTTTACATCCTTTGTTAGTTGTATTCCTAGGTATTTTATTCTCTTTGTAGCAATTGTAAATGGGAGTTTGCTCATGATTTGGCTGTTTGTCTGTTATTGGTGTATAGAAATGCTTTTGATTTCTGTACATTGATTTTGTATCTGAGTCTTTGCTGAAGTTGCTTATCAGCTTAAGGAGGTTTTGGGCTGAGACTACGGGGTCTTCTAAGTATACGATCATGTTGTCTGCAAATAGGGACAATTCGACTTCTTCTTTTCCTAATTGAATGCCCTTTATTTCTTTTTCTTGCCTAATTTCTCTGGCTAGAATGTCCAATACTATATTGAATAGGAGTGGTGAGAGAGGGCATCCTTGTCTAGTGCCAGACTTTAAAGATAATGCTTCTAATTTTTGCCCATTCAGTATGATATTGGCTGTGGTTCTGTCATAAATAGCTTTTATTGTTTTGAGATACATTCCATCAATACCTAGTTTATTGAGAGTTTTTAGCATAAAGGGCTGTTGAATTCTGTCGAAGGCCTTCTCTGCATCTATTGAGATGATCATGTGGTTTTTGTCTTTGGTTCTGTTTATGTGGTGGATTATGTTTATAGATTTGCATATGTTGAACCAGCCTTGCATCACTGTGATGAAACCTACTTGGTAGTGGTGAATAAGCTTTTTGATGTGCTGTTGGATTCGATTTGCCAGTATTTTATTGAAGATTTTTGCATCAATGTTCATCATGGATACAGGCATGTAGTTTTCTTTTTTAGTTGTGTCTCTGCCAGATTTTGGTTATCAGGATGATATTGGTCTCATAGAAAGAGTTAGGGAGGATTCCCTCTTTTTGTATTGTTTGAAATAGATTCAACAGGAATGGTATCTGCTCCTCTTTGTATATCTGGTAGAATTCAGCTGTGAACCTGTCTGGACCTGGACTTTTTCTGGTCAGTAGACTATTAATTGCTGTCTCGACCTCAGACCTTGTTACTGGTCTATTCAGGTTTCAACTTCTTCTTGGCTTAGTCTTGGGAGTGTGCAAGTGTCCAGGAATTTATTCATTTCTTCCAGATTTACTGGTTTACGTGCATAGAGTTGTTTGTAGTAATCTCTGATGGTAGTATTTCCGAGGAATTGGTGGTGATCTCCCCTTTATTGTTTTTTATTGCATCTATTTGATTCTTCTCTCTTTTCTATTAGTCTAGCTAGCAGTCTATTTTGTTGATCTTTTCAAAAAAAAAAAACAGCTCCTGGATTTACTGATTTTCGAAGGGTTTTTTGTGTCTCTATCTCCTTCATTTCTGCTCTGATCTTAGTTATTTCTTGTCTTCTGCTTGCTTTTGAGTTTTTTTTATCTTGTTCTTCTAGCTATTTTAATTTTGATGATAGGGTGTTGATTTTAGATCTTTCCTTGCATTTCTCACATGGGTATTTATTGCTATAAATTTCCCTCTAAACACTGCTTTAAATGTGTTCCATAGGATCTGGCACATTATGTCTTCATTCTCATTGGTTTTGAAGAACATTTGTATTTCTGCCTTAATTTCATTGTTTATACAATCATCATTTAGGAGCAAGTTGTTCAGTTTCTATGTGATTGTGTGGTTTTGAGTGCTTTCTTAATTCTGAGTTCTAATTTGATTGTGCTGTGGTCTGAGAGACTGTTATTATTTCCGTTCTTTTGCATTTGCTGAGGAGTGATTTACTTCCAATCATGTGATCTGTTTTGGAGTAAATGCAATGTGGTGCTGAGAATGTGTATTCTGTGGATTTAGGGTAGAGTGTCCTGTAAATATCTATTAGGTCCACTGGGTCCAATCTGCGTTCAAGTCCTGGACATCCTTACTGACTTTCTGTCTTCTCGATCTGTCCAATATTGTCAGTGGAGTGTTAAAGTCTCCCACTATTATTGTGGGAGTCTAAGAGTCTAAGTCTCTTTGTAGGTCTTTAAGAACTTGCTTTATGTAACTGGGTTCTTCTGCCTTGGATGGATAAATATTTAGGATAGTTAGCTCTTCTTGTTACATTGATCCTTTTACCACTATATAATGCCCTTCTTTGTCTCTTTCGATCTTTGTTGGTTTAAAGTCCATTTTATCAGAGACCAGGATTGCTACCCCTGCTTTTTTTTGCTCTCCATTTGCTTGGTAAATCTTCCATCCCTTTATTTTGAGTTTATGTGAGTCTTTGCATGTGAGATGGGTCTTCTGAATATAGCACACCAATGGGTCTTGACTTTTTATCCAGTTTGCCAGTCTGTATCTTTTGATTGGGCGTTTAGGCCATTTACATTCAACATTAATATTGTTATGTTTGAATTTGATCCTGCCATTTTGTTATTGGCTGGTTGTTTTGCCCGTTAATTGATGTGGCTCCTTCATTGCATCGTTATTCTTTACCATTTGGTACATTTTTGCTGTGGCTGGTATTGGTTCTTCCCTTCCCTGTTTAGTACTTCCTTCAGTAGCTCCTGTAAGGCAGGTATTGGAGCAATGAAATCTCTCAGCAATTGCTTGTCCAGAAAGGATTTTACTTCTCCTTCACTTACGAAGCCTAGTTTGGCTGGATATGAAATTCTGGGTTGAAAGTTCTTTTCTTTAAGGATGTTGAATATTGGCCCCCACTCCCTTCTAGCTTGTAGGGTTTCTGCAAAGAGATCTGCTGTGAGTCTGATGGTCTTTCCTTTGTGGGTGACTCGACCTTTCTCTCTGGCTGCCCTTAGAATTTTTTCCTTCATTTCAACCCTGGTGAATCTGACAACAATGTGCCTTGGGGTTGCTCTTCTTGAGGAATATCTTTGAGGTGTTCTCTGTATTTCCTGGATTTGAATGTTGGCCTGCCTTGTTAGATTGAGAAAGTTCTCTTGGATAATATCTTGAAGAGTGTTTTCCAACTTGGATTTTATGCCAATCAAGTGTAGATTAGGTTTTTTTTCACATAATCCCATAGTTCTTGGAGGCTTTGTTCATTTTTTTTTTCACCTTTTTTCTCTTATCTTGCCTTGTTTTATTTTATTGATTTGATCTATCTCTGATATCCTTTCTTCTGCTTGATTGATTTGACTGTTGAAACTTGTGTATGCCTCACAAAGTTCTCATGCTGTGTTTTCCAGCCCCATCAGGTTGTTTATGTTCTTCTCTAAGCTGCTTATTCTAGTTAGCATCTTGTCTAACCTTTTTTCAAGGTTCTTAGTTTCTTTGCATTGGGTTAGAACATGTTCTCTTAACTCAGAGAAGTTTGTTATTACCCACCTTCTGAAGGCTGCTTCTGTCAATTCATCAGATTCATTCTCTGTCTTTTTTTGTTCTCTTGATGTTGAAGAGTTGTGATCCCTAGGAGGAGAAGAGGTGTTCTGTTCTTTGATGGTTTCATCCTTTTTGCACTGTTTTTTCCCCTATCTTTGTGGATTTATTTCCCTTTAATCTTTGAAGTTGGTGATGTCAGGAGGAGTCTCTGAGTGGACGTTTTTTTGTTGAGGTTGGAGCTGTATCTTTTTTGGCCTGTAGAGGGCGTTGCTGAGCTCTCTAGGATTTAGTCAGGTTGTTGAGTGGGTGGTCCTTCCCTGGAGTTTGTTTGCAGGTGAGATTGGCCTCACCTTCCCAATGGCGTC